>JACEEZ010001878.1:217500-245000 GCA_016584305.1 Chionoecetes opilio
GTCGTAGTATCAAGTCTTTGAGGCGTGGCTTAGACTTCTTTCAGCTGAGAGGTGGGTAGTGTTAGTATTACTGCTACTACTGCTACTGCTACTGCTGCTACTAATGCTACTACTACTGCTGACTACTACTACTGCTACTACTGCTACTGATGCTCTACTACTACTGCTTTTGCTGCTATACTGCTGCTACTACTACTACTACTGTTACTGCTACTGCTACTACTGCTACTGGTGCTACTACTATTTGTGGTTATAATAGCTTAGGAAATGTTGCGTATGATATTATTCTAGTACTACTGCTACTACTACTACTACTACTACTACTACTACTACTACTATATATTTTACTTATAATGCTAGATATGTACAGTTATTATTATTGTGAATTTATAACACTCCAGAAAATGATCATAGATAATGCAATATGATAAAGATAAATTAAGGAGAAAAAAATCCAATACAAAACAAGAGTACAAAAACAGAAAGTACAAAATAAATGAAATCATGAGTACAAAATCAAAGTACAAAATCAAGAGTACAAAATCAAGAGTACAAAATCAAGAGTACAAAATCAAGAGTACAAAATCAAGAGTACAAAATCAAGAGTACAAAATCAAGAGTACAAAATCAAGAGTACAAAATCAAGAGTACAAAATCAAGAGTACAAAATCAAGAGTACAAAATCAAGAGTACAAAATCATGAGTACAAAATCAAGAGTACAAAATCAAGAGTACAAAATCAAGAGTACAAAATCATGAGTACAAAATCAAGAGTACAAAATCAAGAGTACAAAATCATGAGTACAAAATCAAGAGTACAAAATCAAGAGTACAAAGTCAAGAGTACAAAATCAAGAGTACAAAATCATGAGTACAAAATCAAGAGTACAAATCAAGAGTACAAATCAAGAGTACAAAATCAAGAGTACAAAATCAAGAGTACAAAATCAAGAGTACAAATCAGAGTACAAAATCAAGAGTACAAAATCAAGAGTACAAAATCATGAGTACAAAATCAAGAGTACAAAATCAAGAGTACAAGATAATAGAGTACAAAATCAGATAGAAGATACAAAATCATGAGGTACAAAATCAATAAAAGATAGAAAAATCAAGAGTAATAGAAGATAGATAGTACTAAAATCGATGATACATTAAATCAGTAGATGATAATCAAAATAATAGATAGATAAGATAGATGAGTAAATAGATCAGATAGATAGAAGATAAGATGTAATTAATAGTAGAAGAAGTAAAAATAAGATAGAAGATCGATGAGTAATAATAGAGTAGATAAAATCAGATAAAAAATCAGAGTAGATAGATCAGATAGAAAGATCAAGATAGATAGATAATCGATAGAGATAACTAATAGATAGATAGATGATAAACATAAATCAATAGTAGAAAAGATAGATACATAGATCAGAGTAGATAGATATAGTAGATAGAAAGATATAGATAGTATCAATAGATAGATGTAGAATAGATAGATAGATAATAGATAGTAGATAGTAGATAGATAGATAGATAGAAGATAGATAGACATAGAGTAGAAGATCAAGAATAGATAGATAGATAGATAGATAGATAGATAGATAGATAAATTAATATATAGATAGATAGATAGATAGATAGATAGATAGATAGATAGATAGATAGATAGATAGATAGATAGATAGATAGATAGATAGATAGATAGATAGATAGATAGATAGATAGATAGATAGATAGATAAATAGTCTACTCACACGACTGTCTGGTGATGGTTTGAGCGACGAGGTAAGCACGACATAGATTACGAAGCTCATCAGTGTCATGACGACTCCCGACATGAGCAGACTTGCGGGCCCTACGCTCTCAAAGACCTGTAAAAGGAGGAGGAGGAGGAGGAGGAGGAGGAGAGAGAGGAGGAGGAGGAGGAGGGAGGAGAGGAGAGAGGAGAGAAGAGGAGAGGTAGGAGATAAGAAGTTAGGTAATATTAGTTGCATCAATCATAATATAAACAAAACTGACCTAATTTAACATTGACCTTCATTTTGACCTTGATTTAAGCTTGACCTCACAATACTTACATGACCTATGATGACCGGGATGACCATCTCCCCCGCGGCCGCCGTCATGACCAGGAACGAGGTCATGGAGGCTGGAAATAAGGTCAAACAGCTAACAGGCTCGGTCAATAACAGGTCTACATCAATACGTCATAGTCACGGCCAAAGGATAGGATGGAAAAAATGGATAGAGATAGATTGTAATATGAAAGAGAGAGAGAGAGAGAGAGAGGAGAGAGAGAGAGAGAGAGAGAGGAGAGAGAGAGAGAGAGAGAGAGAGAGAGAGAGAGGAGAGGAGAGAAATAGAGAGAGGAGAGAGGATAAGAATAATATGGATAAAAATAAATTGTAATATAAAAAATGGCATAAAATAGATAAATATACCTCTCTCTCTCCTCTTCTCTCTCTCTCTCTCTCTCTCTTTCTCTCTCTCTCTCTCTCTCTCTCTCTCTCTCTCTCTCTCTCTCTCTCTCTCTCTCTCTCTCTCTCTCTCTCTCTCTCTCTCTCTCTCTCAAATCCAGTTTTTTTGTATGACTTGAATTCAAAGAGATTTTAAATACGTCAATTTTTGTGTATAAGAAAAAAATTGGCAGGAAAATATTGCCTCTCACTCTCTCTCTCTCTCTCTCTCTCTCTCTCTCTCTCTGGGTTGTCACTAGGAGGTTCCCGTGGTGTAACGGGAAGCACAGCCACCCGGCATGTGGAAGGTCCCGGGTTCGATTCCCGAGCGGTGCAACCTTTATTGGTGAGACCCCCTACTCTGACACTCTCTCTCTCTCTCTCTCTCTCTCTCTCCTCTCTCTCTCTCTCTTCTCCCAGTACTCACAAGTAACGTTGATGTAGGTTTCCGCCAGAGAGACAGCCGTAGGATAGACGGAGGAAAGGAAGGTGCCGAATATACAGGTTCCCACGTAGAGAACAGTGTGGTTGTGACGTACCGAGAGCATCAGAACCATAGCTACCAGACACCCGCTCTGTAAGGTTGTAGTGGTTGTAGTAGTGGTAGTAGTAGCAGGAGGAGTAGTGGTAGGGGTGGTAGGAGTAATAGTAGTGGTGGTAGGAGGAGTAGTAAGTGGTAGGAAAAATTGTAAGGTTAGGAACGTAACACTAGAAGAACATAAGAACAGAGTAACATAAGGAAGCTACAAGACGCTGGGAGACCTACACGTGGTAGTTCCTGTTACTTAATCCCTTCACGCCCAGATCTTTCCTTTGCTATAAAAAAAATCGTTTGTTATCGAGCCATAGAATTACGAAAAGTAACTGAATATACCCAACTAGTTAGTGGACAAGAATACTAAACAGGTCATAGCTATAAAACATTGCTTATAGTCACTACAAATCGTCTAATGGTACACAAATTACAATGGAAATTACGTTCTGGGCCTCAAGGGGTTAACACTGCCTACCTACATCCACCTTTCATCCCCATCCATGACCACTGTCTAGCCTCCTTTTAAAACTACCTATTGACTTCTACATCCAATACTACTACTACTACCACAACTACTACCACCACCACTACTATTTCTACTACTACTACCACCACCACTACTACTACTACTACTACTACTACTACTACTACCACCACTACCACTACTACATACTACTACTACTACTACTACTACTACTACTACTACTACTACTACTACTACTACTACTACTACCACTACTACTTACAATATTACACAGTAGCATGAATGACGGGGCAAGCCTTGTGGCGAGCGCTATGGAGATCAGACGCCCGAACGCAAAGGTGCCCCAGAAACAGGCATTTAAATAGGCCGCCTCGTTCATGCCCATGCCAGCTATGCTCCTCACGGCATAGCTGAACACGTAGCCACCATACCCTGCCTGAAAGAGGGTTGGAAATTGGTTAGGGAATTGGATATGGTGTTTTATATGAACGTTTATGAAGAAAAAAAATATTGCGAATTTTGCAAGGGGTATGAAATAGGGACTTTTAATCACTGTAACTGAAAACTGACTCCAGATTCGTGTTCAGCATGCCCGATAACTTCTAGAAACTAATTTTCAAGCAAATCTGTTTTTCAAAAAATATTGTAAATTTAGCAAGGGATCCTTGATTTTTTTTTTTAAATCACGTTTTTTTCAATAACTAAAAAACTAGGCAGATACATGCACCATGTATATATGTAAATATGAAGTAGATCACGGACTATTATTTGGCGTCAAGCAAAAAAATATTGATTGTTAAATAGCCGAGAAAATAGCATATTCGTACATTTATACAAAATATAAATTTTCTCGACAACCATGAGGTGTTTTGACAAGTCGATTACTGCGTCATGTAGAACACCTCAAGATGAACCTTTGTTACTTCCATAAGTTTTCTTACGACTCATAGTTTTGCGGCAAAATAACAATAACCTGATTTTCGTCAATTTTGGAATATTTTTGACCCCTTTCAAAATTTTCAATATTTTTTGGGAAATAGATTTGCTTGAAAATTAGTTCTTAGCAGTTATCGGGCATGCTGAACACGAATCTGGCGTCAATTTTCAGTTACAATGATTAAAAGTCCCTATTTCAGCCAATTCACAATGACATGATACTTCCAGATATTCCTTAAAAACCACAAATTAGACAAAACTTACTACAAGACATAACAATATGACAGGCATTGCTAGATTCATCATGACCTTCAATAATGAGAACATAAATAATTACAAAAAACACTCATTTCACCACACGAATCAGCACTCATTACATTCAACCCTAATTTCAGCACCCATTACTCATTCAGCACTCGAATCAGCACTCATTATACCCAGCACTCAAATCAGCACTCATTATACGCAGCACTCATTATACTCAGCACTCACTATACTCAGCACTCATTATACTCAGCACTCACTATACTCAGCACTCATTATACGCAGCACTCATTATACGCAGCACTCATTATACGCAGCACTCATTATACGCAGCACCCATTATACGCAGCACTCAAATCAGCACTCATTATACTCAGCACTCAAATCAGCACTCATTATACTCAGCACTCAAATCAGCACTCATTATACGCAGCACTCAAATCAGCACTCATTATACTCAGCACTCAAATCAGCACTCATTATTCTCAGCACTCAAATCAGCACTCATTATACTCAGCACTCAAATCAGCACTCATTATACGCAGCACTCAAATCAGCACTCATTATACTCAGCACTCAATAGATCATTATTCTCAGCACTCAAATCAACACTTATTATACTCAGCACTCAAATCAGCAGTCATTATACTCAGTACTCAAATCAGCACTCATTATTCTCAGCACTCAAATCAGCACTCATTATACGCAGCACTCAAATCAGCACTCATTATACGCAGCACTCAAATCAGCACTCATTATACGCAGCACTCATTATACTCAGCACTCATTATCAGCACTCATTATTACCAGCACTCATATATCAGCACTCATTATACGCAGCACTCATTATACTCAGCACTCATTATACTCAGCACTCATTATACTCAGCACTCATTATACTCAGCACTCATTATACTCAGCACTCATTATACTCAGCACTCATTATACTCAGCACTCATTATACTCAGCACTCATTATATTCAGCACTCAAATCAGCACTCATTATACTCAGCACTCATTATACACATCATATCAGCACTCATATACTCAAATTCACTCACCATTACAAACTCATAAATCAGCACTCATTATACTCAGCACTCAATGAAACCCACTCATTATACAGCAGCATCCGTCAGCACTCCATACTCGCACATCATCCGTCACTTCGGCAGCACTCATTTCCCCGCTCATTTATACTCATCATCTATACCACACTCATTTCCGCACTCATTATACCGACTCAGGTTGACCTCCACCATATACCACCCATGTGTCATTCCCATGCCTCTCATATCTCAGCACCATTACAGCACTCACTTATCTCAGCACGCAATGTGTAGACATTAGCAGTTGAAGCAGCTAAATTGGGTTCAGATTAAGGGTCATCACCCAGTTAAAAGTCGTTGAGAGTCAGAAAGCACTCACTGTAAGCCATCTAGGAAAGCAATGGCGCGTCAGCACCGCCACCGTCAAGCACTGTTCGTTAGGGTGATGGTCGCAACGGGTTAAGGGTTAAGCCTTGGAGCTGAAGTGGTTGAGGAGTAGAAGCGGGTTGAGTAAAGCGCGTACCATGGTTGCAGGGGTTGGAAGGTAAAGGGGTGAAGGAGGTTAAGGCGGGTTGGAGAGGTCAGCACAGTGGTTGAAGCGAGAAGGGGTTGAGAGGTAAGGGCGTTGAAGGAGGTTAGAAGGGACGTAGAGTGAAAGGGGTTGAAAGGAGGTATAGAAGGGGGTTTAGAGGAGAGGTTAGAAGGAAGGAGGTTAGAAGGGGTTGAGAAGGGTGGGAGGTTAGAAGGGGAAGGGGTTTGGAGAGGTTAGAAGGGGGTTGAAAGGAGGTTAGAAGGGGGTTGGAGAGGTTAGAAGGGGGTTGAAAGGAGGTTAGAAGGGGGTTGGAGAGGTTAGTAAAGTAAGTAAAGTAGTAAAGTAAGTAGTTAAGCAAGAGGAGTTGTAAATAATAAATAATGGAGTTTAAAAATATAATGAAATATAATGGAATTTAATTGGGTTTAAAAGACACACACACACACACACACACACAGACACACACACAACCCCTCCCCCCCCTACACACACACGTAACAACACAACCCCCCCCAACACACACACACACACGTACACACACACACACACACACAACCCCCCCCCCACACACACAGTCCCCCCAACAACCCACCACACACACACACACACACACACACACACACCACACACACACACACACATACACGTACACACACACATACACATACACGTACACACACACACACACACACACACACAATTGCCCATCATTCTAAAAAACACAAATTTGCTATAGGCCAAAAAAAAAATAATAATAGGCCTAGACTTTATTGATTTATTTAGACACAAGGCCCCCCCCCCCACACACACACTAACCTGTAATGCCGATAAAATCCAAAAGGCGTATTGTATATCAGATCCATCCTCCATGTCCCCTGCAGTAGCATTGGCAGCAGGGAGGTCGAATGAGAGGTTCCGTGGGGTTGGGTATTGGGTGGAGCGGTTGGCGGAGGCGTTGGCGGGGAGGTTGCAGTCCTTGTTTAGTAAGAAGGGTTCGGCGACAAGGGGAGACAGGAATGCGCCGAGTCCGTAGAAGAAGTGTAGCGTCTGTGTGGAGATATATGAGGTTAGATTAGGTTGGGGGGGAGGGGTGGTGGGGGTGGGGGGGGAGGAGGAGGAGGAGGAGGGAGGAGGAGGAGGAGGAGGAGGAGGAGGAAGGAGGAGGAGGAGGAGGAGGCGGGGTGGTGGGGGGTGGAGAAGGGGGAGAAGGAGGAAGGGGAGAAAGAGGCGGAAAAGGAGGAGAGGGTAAAAGGAGGAGGTTAGAGGAAGAGTAAGGGAAGGAGGTGAGGAAGGAGGAGGAGGAGGAAGAGGAGGAAGAAGGGAAGGAGGAGGAGGAGGAGGAGAGGAGGAGGAGGAGGAGGAGGAGGAGGAGGGGGTGGGTGGGGTAGGAGGAGGAGGAGGAGGAGGAGGAGAGGAGGAAGAGGAGGAGGAGGAAGAGGAGGAGGAGGAGGGGTTAAGTGAGTCATAAAATTGGAGGAGGAGGAAGAGGAAGAAGAGGAGTGTATATTATCTTTAAAGGGAAACTTCGGTGGTAAAGAAAATTCACTCGCTCACTAACTCTCTTTCTCTCTCTTTATCTCTCTCTCTCCTCTCTCTCTCTCTCTCTCTCTTTCTTTGTCAAGCATTACATACTTAGAGAGAGAGATAGATAAAGAGAGAACGAGAGAAACAAAGAGAGAGAGAGAGAGAGCGAGAGAAAGAGAGAGAGATAGAGAGAGACATATAAACAGAAACAGTCACACACAAAACCAGCAAAAAAAATCTTGAAAAAAACTCTCCTGGTAATTACTTCCCACATTTCACTTACTCTGACCACACACAGACATACCCCTTCATTTCCCCTCCTCCTGAACCTCTTAAGCCCACTACAATAACCCCAATTGACCTACAGCACCCCAAGACACCCCTTCACAACCCCAAACCCCCAAAACTCCCTACAACCCCTTTACAACCCCACAAACCTGCAAGAAACGGCGCTACATTGTTCCCGTAGAGTTAAATCATGGCTATATTTCCACAACATACCCTTACAATTCACCTCCTACTGAACCTCTAAACCCCACCACAATAACCCCAATTGACACAAGGCACCCCAAGACATACACCTACAACCCCATACCCCCAAAACCTCCCCAGAACCCCTCTACAACCCCACAAACCTCTAAGAAACGGCGCTATACATTCCTCCCGTAGAGTTAAATCATGGCTATATTTGCACAACATACCCGTACATTTCACCTCCTCCTGAACCTCTTAACCCCACCACAATAACCCCAATTATCCTACAGCACCCCAACACCCCAACCTACAACCCCATAACCCCAAAACACCCCTAAACCCCCCAAAACCCCCTAAAACGTCACTAACCTGTAGAAACGGCGCTACATTTCTCCCGTATAGCTGAATCATGGATATATTGGCCACCGTATCAATAGTCCCCATGAAGTATCCCATGACAGCCAACACCCCTGCCAGGCCCCATAACACCCTGCAGCAGGGGACGATTGCCAGGGTCACGGCCAGCATGGTGGTGGAGATGAGGAGGACCACGTGACTCCCCAGCCTGTAAGTGGAGATGAGAGGAGATGAGTTTGGAGATGAGAGATGAGTTTTTTGGTGGTGGTAGTGGTGAATTTTTATGTAGGGTAAATTTAATTAGATGCTAGTGAAAGAATTGTTTGGGAAGAGAAGTGAGAGTAGTGTGAACCCCTGGAGTGATTGGAGATTATGGAGATGATTGAGATGCGAGGGAGAATAAAAAGAGAAAATATTAATTAACAGAAAAATGATGGAGATGAGTGGAGATTATTAGATTAAAACTGGAGATTAGTGGAGATGAGTTTGGTGGTTTTTCGTGTGTGGGAGAAAATTAACGGCAGCAGATTGAAAAAACTAAAACAACAAAAAAAAAAAAAAAAAAAACAAATAAAAAAAAAAAAAAAAAAAAAAAAAAAAAAAAAAAAAAAACCAAAAAACAAAACACAAAAATTAAAGAACAAAAAAAAAAAAAAACAAATAAAAAGAGTGGAGAAATTAAACAAAAAAAAAAAAAAAAAATAAATGAGTGTGGGACGAATGGGAGGGAGGAGATGAGTTTTTTTTTTTTTTTTTTTGTAGGGAAAAAATAAGTGAGAGATTAAAAGAAAATGAAACATTAGTGGCTATAAGTGGAGATTTATGGAGATGTGTGGAGGATGAGATGGATATATGTGTGGAATTCAGGTTGGAGTGATGAGGGAGATAATTTGAGATTAAGTAGGAGATGTGTGGAGATTGAAGTGGAGATGTGTGGAGATAAGGTGGAGAATTAGTGTAGATGTTGTGGTGGCGAAATGAGAATGGAGATGTGTGGAGAATACAAATCTTGAGTGGAGATGAAGGGGAGGGAGGATGAGGTGGAGGAGTGTGGAGATAAAGTGGATATGAGGTGGAGATTTGTGTGGAGAAATGAGTGGAGCTGTGTGGGAGATGAGTGGAGTAATGTGTGAGAAGGGTAGTGGAGATGAGTGGAGATAATGTTGTATGGTGGAAGCTGCGGTGGAGAATTTTGTGTGGAGAGAGATGTTAAAAAAAGTGTTGTGGGAGAGCGTGCATGTGTTAGAACCCCTAAAGGAGGGGAGACGCGATAGGACGGAACGAATCCATAATGACCGTGAACAGAGACTATAGGGCAGCTTGCGTTGAGACTGTGTGGAGTTAAGTGGACACATTAACGTGGAGATTTTTTGCGATGTGTGTGGAGGCCCATCAGTACAGAGTTTCGCTGGGGGGGGGGTGGCACGGGGATGGAAGGGAGGAGATTGCGTGGAGATGATTTGGAGATACGTGGGATTAGTGCAGATGTGTGGAGCTATGAGTGGAGGTCTGTTTGGAAGATGCAGTTGCTCATTGATGGGAAGCTATGACTGTGGAGCATTTAAGTTGGAGGGTTCATGTGGCGATGACTCTTGTTTTTTTTTTTTTTTTTTTTTTTTTTTTTGTGTGTGGGGAACAATTTTGGAGATTTAAGACGAGAGAGACGAGTTAGAGAGAGAGCAGAGAGAGCGAAGAGAAGAGGAGGTAGTATAATGAAGGTAAAGAAGAGAGAAAGCGAGATGAGCTAGAAGCGGAGGCTGGAAGTTTAAAACAGAGATATTTATTAACCATACGGTTAGGAAGACACACCACACCACACACACTCAACACACTACGCACACAGACAACACACACACACACAACAGACAACACACACACATCACAACACACACGTAACTTTGTCTTTCACCTCACACCACGAAAGTATTGTACAACCATGCTGCATTTTCGTAGTGGTCGCCTTCGGGGGTAAGGAATTGGGATTTATATAAGTAAACAAAGGGACAAAGCAAAAAAAAAAAACAAAAGAAAACATAGGGCGGTAAACACCAACAATGCGCAGACAAATAAAACAACAACAACAATAAATAATAATAAAATAATATAATACTAATAAAGTAATAATGAAATAAACAATAATAATAAATATAATAATAATATAATAATTAATAATAATAATAATAATAATAATATAATAATAATAATAATATAATAATAATAATAATAATAATAATAACATAATAATAATAATAATAATAATAATAATATATATAATAATAATATAATATAATAATAATAATAATATAATAATAATAATATATATAATCTCATAATAATAATCCTACATCCTAATAATAATACATACCTCCCAATCCTAATATACTAATAATAATACTAATAATACTAATAATAATAATAATAATAACATCATAATAATAAAATAATAATCATTAATAATACTAATAATAATATAATAATAATAACTCAATACATTTTTTAAAATCTACCAATAATTTTAACTTAAAAGGACAAAAAGAACTAAAGGATATATAAAAACGTATATTATCAAAAATTATCAATTATTAAATATAAGACAACGACAACTAACCAAATATTAAATAATAAATAATAAAAATTAACCACACGCACACACACACAACACATATACCCCCACACCCACACCACACACACACGACACGAAACCACACCGACAACACACACACATACACACCACCACACAGATACGACAACACACACACACACAACACCACACCACAAAAAAGACACATCACAACTCATAACAACTCTTTGTAACGCATATAAATTCCCTTGGGTCCATAAAATATAGATAAAAAATTATAATCTGGAGCTTGCAGATAAAAAATGTGGTGCTTTATGCCAAACTATCCCGAATGGGTGGCATATTATATAAGGTACGTCATCACCATCCAATCGAAGCCAATGAATTCATGTATATACTAACACGTTGTGTTAACCCTCATCCTTATATATTTGTGTGGCAGTATGGGCAACGAAAATGGACTTGGCCCTCCCTTCATTACCAAATTAAAAATAGCGCAAAAGAGAAAATTTTGCGATGTGGTAGTTCATTTAGGTAATTTGATTCTACAGCCAATATATTTTCAGAACACAAGCTTCTAAGAAAAAGTTTTACCCCTCTATCCATAAAAAAATGCTTTCTTTCTTCTACTAATCTTGCTACTATACTTTTTTATTAAAAAAGTATTACAAAACAGACAAATGGAACTTCCATTTTTAAAAATTTTAAAAAAAAACTTCATTTTTTACCTTACAAGAAGAACCGATTTCACAGCACAGAAATAATAATAATGTTAATTTAGTTTGTCACGCCATAATCGACAACCTCTCTTCAGGAACAGCATCTTTTATTTTTAGGTCCTCAATTATGGAAACTTTACCCAACTGACTTGAAAAAAACCCGCCCACCCCCTCTCTGTAATTCCCCGGGAAAGTAATTTAAAAAAATTCCTCAATTTAAATCTAAAATAAAAAAAAAATATCTATTTCCACCAACAAAATGTGTAGAAAATACCACTCAATAATATGTAGATTTAGTTGTCAAAGTTCACATAAATCTGTTTTTTTCCTCTCTTTTTTTTCCCCCCTCCCACCCTCCCCCCCTTTTTCCCCTTTCCCCCCCCCTCTCTCTTGTATTACTGATGTATACTATAAAAAACAACAATGTATAATTTTGATATATTTTTGGTGTGCTCCCTCAGCTAATTGTAATTTTTTTTTTAATTGAAGAAATATATCTGTCCACAAAAAAAGGAGCACTTGGCTCGAACAAGATTTTTCATGTCCAAAATTTATTTAATTGTTATGTATATATGTATATAATTGCTGGTGGGAAATAACTTACTTACTTACCTTACTTACTTTTTACAACAACAACACACCACACACACACACACACAACACACCCATACACACACACAACAACAAGAAACACACACACAAGACACCACACACACACACACACACACACACACACACAACACCACAACACGACCGGCGGAAAGGGCACGGGTTAGGGGGCTTGTCTGAATGCACCTATAATTACAATGGATATCCTGGCTGTAGGGGAGGCTTCGGCTGGAACAGACACTTGCTCTATTATAATGCTTATTATTAAAACTGTGCTTTTGTATATTTATAATAGGCAATAAATATTTACTTACTTTACTTACTTACTTACTTACTTAACTTACTTACACACACATACGCACACACACACGACAGGGCAACACCACACATACACACACACACGAGAGACACACGACGACACACCCACCAAAACACAGACACAAACAAGACACACACACACAGCACACAACACAGACACAAACACATACACCACACAGCCACAGACCATCAGAACACAGACACAAGACCCACACACCGACACAGAAAAACCACAGACAAGACACACACACAGACCACAGAACACAGAACAGAACCCACAACACAGAACACAGACACAAGCCCACAGACACAGACACAGACACAGACACACAAGCACACAGAACAACCGAGGACCAGAAAACAGATACGACAGACACACAGACACAGAACACGACCACAGAACACAGACACAGACACAGACTAGACCGACACAGACACATCACACCCAGACTCAAAACTACAGACACACAGACACTAGACACAGACACACAACACAGACAAGAAACAGAAACACAGACACAGACACAGACACAGAACACAGAACACACAGACACAGGACACAGAACACAGACAAGACACAGACAGACTACAGACACAGCCCACACAAACACACAGAACAAGACAGCAGACACACAGACACGACAACAGACAGCAGAAAACACAGACACAGACACACAACTCAGAACACAGACACGACCCAGATCACACACCAGACACAGACAACAGACACAGACACAGACACACAAACACAGAACTCCAGACACAGAACACAGACACAGACACAGAACGACAGACACACACACACAGAGGACACAGACACAGACAACACAAACACAGACACAGACACAGACACCGAACAGACACAGACACGACACAGACACAGGAGAACACAGACACAGAGCAACACACACAGACACAGACACAGACACAGACGCAATCAGACACGAGACCCACAGAACACACACACAGGACAACAGAACACAGAAAAGAAACACAGACATCAGAAGACGACAACACAGCACAGACACAGACACAGGACACAGACACACACACACACACAGACACAAACAACACACACACAACACACACAACACCAAACCCCCCCCCCCCCCCACACACACAGACACAGACACAGAACACACACACACCACAAAACACAGCCACACACACACCACACAGACACACACACACAGACCACACACACACACACACACACACACACACAGACACCAACACAACACCACACAGAAACACACCACACACACACACACCACACAACACACACACACACACACAACACACACACACACAGACACACACACACACACACACACACAGACAGAAAGAGGGAATAGACAAAATGGAATAAAAATAAGAATAAGAAAGAGACAAAAGAGAGGCGTAACCCTGAGGGCGGAGCACGGCGTCATGTGGAGTGTACAATTACGAGGGGAAAGGAGGGGAGGGTGGGGGGGGGAGGGGGGGGGAGGAGAGACAGGTGTTATGAGGGCGAGAAGGCGAGGAGAGAGAAGGAGGGAAAGAGAGAGAGGGGAGAGAAAGAGAGAGGGGAAGAGAGCCGCGAGAGAGGGAAAGTGTGACAAGACAGAGGGGAAAGAAGGGGAATGGAAAAGAATAGTTAGAATAAGGTATGAGGAGACAGATAGAGGGCAATCAAAGAGGGGAAATGAAGGAATAGGTGAATAACAAGCGGGAAAAAGGAAAGAAGGGGAAGGATAGAGAGGCGGAAGAGGAAGAGGGAAGATAAGAATAAGATTTATATATATATATATATATATCAATATAGAGAGAGAGAGAGAGGAGAGAGCAAGATGAAGAGGAGAGAGAGAGGAGGAGAGACGGGGAGGGAGGGAGGGTAGAGAGAGAGAGAAGAGAGAAAGAGAGAGAGAGACCAGAGAGAGAGAGAGATGAGGAAGAGAGAGAGAGAGAGGATGAGCGATGAAGCGAGAAAGAGAGAGAGAGAAAAATAACATTAGTACAAATGTACTGTAATAGGGGGGGGGGGGGAGGAAGGGGGCATTTCCAAAAACTCTGTGAACTCCTGCCTTATTTCACTGATATGCACAAATTGTTACTGTTTTTTCCCCACTCTTCCCCATCTTTCTCCTCCCTTCCCTCTTCCTAACTATTTCCCCTCTTCTCTCCTCCTTCCCCTCCTCCTCCTCCTCCTCTCCTCCTCCTCCTCCTCCTCCTCCTCCTCCTCCTCCTCCTTTCCCTCTTCATGTTCCCTATTCACTTTACTTTATCCAATTGTTTTTTTATGTGTTTGTATAGTCTCTCTCTCTCTATCTCTCTCTCTCTCTCTCTCTCTCTCCCTTGACAATATATGAGATAGTCAAAACCGATAGATTACGACACTATATCGTACTCTCTCTCTCTCTCTCTCTCTCTCTCTCCTCTCTCTCTCTCTCTCTCTCTCTCTCTCTCTCTCTCTCTACTATCTCTCCTCTCTCTCTCTCTTACAAACCCACAATTTACCCTCTACTCTCCCTCCTTCCCTTTTTTTTTTTTTTTTTTTTTCTTCCTTCCCTTACCTCCTCCTTCCTACTCCTTAATTCCTCTCCTCCTCCTCCTCCTCACTCCTCCTCCCTTCCTGCCTCCTCCTGCCTCCTCCTACTTCCTCCTCCTCCTCCTCCTCCTCCTCCTAAGTGACTTCGTAAGGGAGGATATTGTGTGGGAGAGAGAGAGAATACAGGAGGTCTCTCTCCTCTCTCTCTCTCCTCTCTCTCTCTCTCTCTCTTCTCTCTCGCTCTCTCTCTCTCTCTTCTCTCTCGCTCTCTCTTCTTCTCTCTCTCTTTTCTCTCTCTCGAAGCCTCTTAAGAAGGTATAAAAAAGACCAGGAGGTAATTGTGGACATAAACAAGTCATAGAAACAATAGAGAAAGAATCCATAGAAATAATAATAGAAATAAAATAGTCCAAATAATAATAATTTAATAACAATAATAATATAATAATAAATAATAATAATAATAATAATACTAATAATAATAATAATAATAATAATAATTAAAAAGGATATTAAGTAATGATAAAAAATTGAAATAGTAAAAAATAGATGCAAATAGATAATGAAATCAAATAATATAGTTTGTGGTTATTCTTTCAAATTATCATCATTTTCTACCACTAAACTTTCTAGTAACTTTCTAACTACTTAAACTTTCTATAAAATGACTTTCTATACATTAGCTTAATCTTAGTTATATATTCCTAAAACAACCTGACGTACATTGATCATCATTCATTGACCCTTGATTCATTATAGATCATTTATAGGCCATAATTATCATATATGATTATATTCATGTCTCTTATAATGCATTGACGTTCCCTAAATAAATATGTCAAGGATTGTTTAATAAAGTGGTTGACAATCACTTGTTAGGGAAACTTTATATCATTAGTTGTTTATTTCCAGAACTTTCACTAATTAAAATATGCATCTGTTGTCTTTTAAATATTGTGAGGCATTAATATAAAGTAGGAGGAGAGGAGGAGGAGGTGCGTTCAGTGAGTATATGCGGAGATGAGAAAGCTTGGGGAATGAAGTGAAAAAGGGAGTGAGAGGAAGGAGATGAGAGGCGGGAGATAAGGAGATGCAAGAAAGAAGGTAGAGGAAGGAGAGTTAAGGAGAGTAATGAGATGAATAGGAAGACGAGGAGAGAAGAGAGAGAGAGGGAGAGAGAGAAGAGGAGAGGAGAGAGAGATGAGGAGACGAGAGAGGGACGAGAGAGAGAGAGCGAGAGAGAGAGAGAGACGAGGAGGAGAGAGAGAGAGAGAGAGAGAGAGAGAGAGAGAAATCATACAAGCTTATCTTCTTCTTCCTTCCTTTCCTTCCTTCTTCCTTCCTTTCTTCCTTCCTTCCTTCTTCCTTCCTTCCTTCCTTCCTGCCCTTTTTTCCTTTTCCCTTCCTTCAATTTGCACATCCCACCCATCACAACGAACACATACACTTCACTAACACACACTAGGAGGAAACACTACTAGTTAGCCCAACTAAGTCACTATACAGACAACCTAAAACTAATCATTTCCTAGTTAAATTCATTTTCGCGGAGATTTTCCCTCGCAAATTTCCTCCTCTTCCTTCCTTCCTCAATCTTGCACTTCCACCACTCCACAACTACACACAAACTTGGAACACGACATAGAACACATTAGTCAATGTATTCACCCACTACTATGTACAAACACAATATTCTCTTAGTTAAATTTATTCGCGAAAAACTTTCCTCGCTAAATTTCCTCCTCCTCCTTCCTTACTTCAATCGGCAAATCCTCCCCTTTCCACAACTAACAGATACACCTACCTAACATAAACTAGGAAACACTACTAGTACCCACTAATACATACAAAAAACCGATAATTTCCAGTAAAAGCAAATTAATCTAAACCGCAAAACTTATACTCGCAAAGTTCTCCCGAACACATTGGTCTACCCTTCACTAGGGACCAATCCACCGTGACCTTGCCACTCATTCTTGCTTCCCACGACCCTTCCACCGATGCTAGGGAGGTGGAGGAGGGCATGGAGGACCCTTAGCTATCCTACGTGTGGATAATATAGTCCCACGAACCACGCACACACATAATAATGAATTTTGTGAATATTAATTTCTCTAAAAATCTAGCTCTTCTCCCGGCCAACGTTTGGACCTTGAGTGCGCGTGGTGACTGACAAGATGACCTTATAAGTTATCAGATGACGCTTTCCTTCTTTAATTGCCTACTATTAACACATGTCGCCCCTATAGAAGCACGGTAGTTTCATGATAATATATTGAATGGTTGTTGTTGATGTTGTCTGTTTGTTATATTTCTGTAATGATGGGAATGGCATTATGGTTTTTTAGGGATTTAGTACGAGTAGGTGAAGGGACTCGTGGTTAAGGTGGGGAGGGGGTGGTGATGGGTTGTGATGGGGAGGGGGGGTGATGTTTAGGGAGGGTAGAGGGGAGGGGGGCTGGGGAGGGGTTAGTTTAGCGGTAGGGGGAAGGGGTTAGTAGGGGGGAAGGGGGGGGGAGGGGAGAGGGTGACTGGCTTAGTTCTTGTTGCCCATGATTCCTACTATATTCCTTAATTATTCCTTATTACATTCCTTACTATATCCTTTACTATATAGTCCTTACTTTATTATTCCTTTCTTATTCCTTACTTATATTCCTTACTTATTCCTTACTTATATTCCTTACTTATATTCCTTATTGACACAGTCCCCCAGGGTGGCAAGGTTGTAGAGACGTGACCTCGCACGGTGCAGCCGTCCCTGTGCATTACGGTCAGCGGTTTCGAGTCCGCCTAGTTTCGTGCTGACGTGGCGGCGCTTTGTATAGTCCAATAAACCTGTAGTTGGTAACTTGCAAAGTTTTGTCTAGATAGCAGGATGAAAATCTGATTCTTATCTATTCTTAATTATTCCTTATTTACATTTCCTTACTTATATTCCTTACTTATATCCTTACTTCTTCCTTACGTATCTTCCTTACTTATCCTCGTACTTATATTCCTTACTTATATTCCTTCACTTCATTCCTACGTATATTCCTTACTTATATTCCTTACTATTCCTTACTTATATTCCTTACTTATTCCTACTTACTATTCCTACTTATATTCCTTACTTATATTCCTTACTAATTCCTTACTTTATTCCTTACTTATTCCTTACTTATACTCCTTACTTATTCCTTACTTATATTCTTACTTATATTCCTTACTTATATTCCTACTTATAGTCTTTACTTATATCCTTACTTATTCCTTACTTATAATTCCTACCTATAGTCCTTACTTATATTCCCTACTTATAGTCCTTTACTTAGATTCTTACTATTCCTTACTTATATTCATAATTAGTAGTCTCTTACTTCTATTCCCCTTACTTAATAGTCTACTTACTATTCCTTACTATTCTTACTTATATTCATACTTATAGTCCTACTTATATTCCGTACTGATAGTCTTGACTTATATTCCTTACTTATTCCTTACTTATCCTTACTTATATACTTACTATATTCCTTACTTATTCCTTACTTATAGTCCTTACTTTAGTCCTTACTTATAGTATTAATTATCCTTACTATAGTCCTTACGTATATCATACTTATGTGTCGATCGCTCGTCACCCTGCCAGTTTGAGGGCGCCGGGGGGGGGGGGGGAGCTGACCCCTGTGTTGTGCCCCCGGTGTGAGGGTAACTACTGCCTGGCCTAGCCATAGACACCAGAGAGGGGAGAGAGAGAGAGAGAGAGATGAGAGATGAAACCGAGAGAGAGAGAGGAGAGAGAGAGAGAGAGAGAGATGGGGTTGAATTGAATTAATTAATGCCAAAAAGGGGGGAATGTGCCAGACACAGAGTCATATGCCACTGTAGGCCAAAGCATAATAAAGGGGTCAGGGTTTTAGAGAAAGAGTGAAACGGTGAGGGAAGGGGATGGAATGGCATTATGCATTACAGCGTGAATGGACAAGAAAGTGTGTTTTCGGTGATGACGTCAGTTGCCGCATCGCTGCCGCTTACGTTCATCCAGGGACCACCAGGGCATACACAACAATCTCCTCTTGAACGAGCTCTTCCACAAAATTTCCTGCAGCTGACTTTAACAATGGCATCGGCCTATTACTCTGGCCTCATGGATGGTCCTTGTCGTGTTCCGCCAGCAGGACCTTGAAAATGTTGTAACGTCCTGATCGGTAACAAATCTTTGAACTTCTACTGCCCGGGCACCGTTCCTGCTGACATCTCCAGGAGCACAACCTATGTTGTAGCAAACACATTCCTGAAGGGTATTATTACTTTGCAGCGAGGTCATCATATTTGTGATGTAGTCATAATATATCTATTATACACGGACACTTTTCGGCATCTTTTGGTATTTGCTACCATTTGAGTGCATGATACGTCATCTTTGGTAGCCAACGCGGAGTGGCGCATGAACGGTCTCTGCCAACAGTACATCCTTGTTGACCATCTCGAGCAGCCGACGCCACGCAAACAAATTGTACGACCTACACATTGCACTGAAAAAAGAGACCATGATCAATCTGGTGGTCAAGAGATGGCGTAGCATCTCGACGCCAATATCATTTTTTCGCGCGAATTTCCCTCTTCCATTCCCCTCTACCTCCTCTTTCTGTTCCCCTCTCCCCTACCTTCCTCCGCCCCGATACCTTCTCTTCCCCCCTCCTTCCTCTTTCCCTTCCTGTCCTCTTCCCCTCTCTATACCTTCCTCCTCCTATCTCCACCCATCTCCTCCCACTCCCTACCTCCCTTTCCCTCTCTGCTTTCCCCTCCCCTCCCCTCCCCACCTAGATAGTGACGTCACGCCCCGCCAGCCAATGAGGGCAAGCACGGCGGCGGGCATAATGTTGGCAGGCGAACCAATCAGAGGCCGGGAAAATGTACGTCCAAAGAAAAATATAAGGTTTTGGCGATTTTGACCCTTATTACCTCTCCTCTACCCCTTATCCCTTTTCTTCCCTAGACCCTTATTCCTCCTCGACTTTCTTCTTCTCTTTCTCTAACCTTACTCTTTCTTCTCTTTCCTCTCTTTGCTTCCACCTTCCCGCTTCTGTTCCTCTCTTCACCTTGATCTTGCCTCTCTCTTTCTCTCTCCTCTCTCTCTTCCTCTCCCTATCTCTCTCCATTCTCTCCTTATCTATTATATTGTCCCTCTTTTTCTCTCTGCTTTCCTTATATTTCCTCCTCCCCACATAGTCCTCCTTTCTTCCCCTATTCTTTCGTCGCTCTTTCTCTTCCTCCAACCTTTCCTCTCTCTCACCTTTCTTCTCTCTTTTATCACATTTCTTATCCTCACCTTTCCCTTTTCTTTCATTTCTCTTTCTCGCACATTTCTTCTCTCTATTTCTTTCTCTCCTCTTGCTTTCCACTATCCTCTCTTTCGTCTCTCTCTTATTCCTCTCATTCTCTTTCCCTTTCCTCCCTTCCTTATGCTCTCCTTTCATTCTTCCTCCTCCTCTCATTCTCTTCTTGGTTTTCCTCAATTCTCCTCTTCTTGTCTTTCTCTATCTTTCCTTTTCCAATAGCTGTTCTTTCTTCTATTCCTCTGTTCATTTTTTTACTTTCCCTGCTTCTCCCTACCTTCTCTATCGCTCTCTATCTCTCTCCTCTCTCTCTCTCTCTCTCTCTCTCTCTCTCTCTCTCTCTCTCTCTCTCTCTCTCTCTCTCTCTCTCTCTCTTCTCTCTCTCTCTCTCGCTCTCTCTTCTCTCTCTCTCTCTACTCTCTCTCTCTCTACTCCTCTCTTCTCTCTCTCTCTCTCTTTCTGAGTCGATGTTTAACTTGAACTCAATTTATTGAATTAAATATCATGGCTTGCCCCCCCCCGCCCCCCCCCCCCCTGTCGAATCTTTGGATAAGTCACAGAGGGTAATGAGGGAGACCTTTTTGTATCATTATGTTGTATATAACTTAGTTAGAAAGTTTTAAAAGAGCTGAATCCGTAGACACGCCGGTCCTAAAGCCATGCTGAGTTTAATAAGGCAGCGATTGGTCTCTAGGTACTGGGTGACTTGAGATGCAATTACTTTTTCTCAAGTACCTTGAAATAATTCAATTCAATCAATCAATTGTGGGCATCCGCCGGGGGGCTGCGTCGCCTCTCCCACCCTACGACGCCACTCCCGGGGTCACCACGCGCGAGTTCCCATGAAGGCTCCTTTCCCATACCAAGCAGCTCTCGACAAGAAAACATCAACTTGCCCCAGCCACGGCCTTGGGCGCCCCCTTGGCCTCCTCCACGAGGATTGTCTCTTACAGATACACCCGCATGGGAAGGAATTCGTGCAGTTTTCAGGGTAGCGTGCCACATTGCCCATATAGCGAAGTTGGCGCTGACGGACTATGCATGTAATAGGCCTCGATTCAGTCTCACGGTGCCACGATTGATTTGACCCGTAATCATCCCAGCGATTACCCATGGATTCTGCGACGAAGGACCCTTATTACCAAAGGCATTGATTCGTCTCTCTCAAGTCACTATTAGTGTCCACGTCTCAAAACCATAGAGTAAGACAGGGATCACAAGCGACTGAACAGATTCGGATCTTTGTCCTCATGCCACTAGGTACCGAAAACGCCAAATACTCCCGCTGAGCGATTCCATACACCGTGGGCTTTGCCAATCCGTCGTAAGACTTCTTGACGTGACGCCGTATTATGCACTGCGTACCAAGGTATGTAAAAACTTTCCAAGATCTCAATGGCCTCGCCACACGAGATGAATAGACTGTACTGCTTCATCTAGTAAGTCTCCAAATACCTGGACCTTGGTCTTGAGCCAGGAGACCTCAAGTTCCCAAAGCTTTGCCTCCCGTTGCAGCGCCTCGGAGCCATCACCAGGACCTCCAGCGACTCAGCAAAGATTACTGCATCATTGGAAAAAACAAGACATGTCTGGTGTTGCCGACGTGCATGCTCCACATCACTTTGATCTAAACCTTGTCCAATACCCAGTCCATACAAGCGTGAAAAAAGGATGGGGCAAGGGACGCACCCCTGCCTCACTCTGTATTCACAGGAAAGAAGCTGGATACACCTGCCCCACACTTCACAGCATCTCCGTCCCAGATACAGGACCAGTTATCAAACCAAAATAGTCCTTGCGGAATCCCTCGAAGTCGCAGAAGAACTCCCAGAAGTGACTCACGACTGCACTGACTCAAAACGGCCTTCTGAGATCAACATAGGCTAGCAAGGCATCCCTGTCTCCCTATCGCAAACTCACGTCGGCGTTCAACCAGGGACACGAAAGCGCTAGGATACGGAAAATAATTGGTAAGAGAGAAATAGGGCGGTAGTGTTAGGTTCATTCATGTACCAGCCTTTAAGATAGGAACAACAATAGAGGACTCCAGCTGAGGGAAATTACCCCCCATGGTGTGGAAACACCTGTTACAATAGAAGTATTTACAGTGCAAGTTAGGTGTGTTATTAATGATAGGGAGGGAGTCTTTCAGAAACACAGTGGATGCCATCAGATCCATGGGAGTTAGTGTTCTTCTAGCTTAATAACTAAGTTACTGTATCCCAATTTGTAAGGCACAGTCTAAACATAGCATCAAAATTATTAGTATAAGTTCGGTGTTTACGGCTGTAGAACTGCATCAGAATTACTCAGATTCTGCTGGAGATTTCTCAAACAGGTTGACTTTCCCCTTCAGAAAAATATTTTATTAAAACCTCAGCTTTGCGCTTGAGACCCTCGCGTCACCGTCATTGTTTGCTTTGGCTTAACATTCTTGTTTTTGGCGTTAGTGAATCAACTCCCTATAGTACTCCACGTGGCTTACTGTTTCCCTCTACTTTCCTCTAATCTTTTTATTATAAACCTTCTATCTAGCTCGCCGGAACAAATCTCTGACTTGCCTTTAGGTTTTTTATAATTAATCTGGGCAAATTAACATTATTCTTGTCTTCTTTAAGAATCATCTTTTCTAGTGCACATTCTTTGCTGCATTATAGTTAAGGTCTTCAGACGATCCAAGGGGCAGAAGCGCCTTCGTACTTCTTTGTTACAAGAGTGCGCTTGAATCCAAAACAATTGTGGAAAACTTCATTAAATAAATGTACTGCGTATCGGACATTATCAGTTGCAAAATTTTATTTCAAAGTATGAACTTCTCTAGTAAATTACACAATGTTTCAGGAGAATAGCGTTTAGTTGTCGACAAGTTCAAAAGTAGATTGTTGTCGTAGAGAGAGAGAGAGACTATAACGGAAAAGGGATGGAGAAGAGAAACGACCGATGGCCAAACTAGGAGAGGAGGGAGGAGGGAGGAGGAGGAGGAGGAGGTAGGAGGGGAGGCGGGAGGAGGAGAGGAGGAGGAGGGAGGAGGAAGAGGGAGGAGGAGGAGGAGGAGAGGAGGAGGAGGAAGGAGGAGGTAAGGAGGGGATCGAGGAGGGAGCGAGGAGGAGGAGACAGAGGGAGGAGGGAGGAGGAGAGGACATGCGGTGGGTCCTTACTGTGATTAAATTGCAAATCTAGAAGTTGCAAATGGCGTGTTTGTGTAGAGAGAGAGGAAGAGAGGAGGACGAGAGGGAGAGGAGGGAGAGGAAGAGGGAGTAAGGGAGGGGAGGAGAGGCCAGAGGAGGGACGGGAGGATGAAGAGAATAGAGGGAGAGGGGTAAGAGGGAGTGAGGAGGTATTTACCTTGAACGAGCGAGCAGAGATAATTAGCGGAGAACGACTGGACGTAAGGAGAGAGGGGGGTGAGAGAGTGAGAGAGGAATGAGACACGTAGAATCACGAGAATACGAGAACCAGCACGCAACGGAGAAAGACGGCGACTGCGCGGCTTTGCGGGAGATGCGACACCGTCGAATAATAAGAGAAAAAAAGATGAGACAGAGCGAGTCAGAAGAATGAAAAACGAATAGTTCTATCGGCGTGGCTTCACAACAGGCCCTCGGCCGTATTGTCACGTGGGAAACCAAGAGAGAGGAGAGAGGGGAGTGGACTCAGAACAGGCAGGAGAGAGAGAGCGTGTGTTGGAACGGGCTGAGTGGTGTTGGGCGAGTATTGTTGGTGGAGTGGATTCGGCGGATGCGATGGAGGCATTGATTAGATGTTAGAGAGAGTGAACTTAGTTTTGGGCTACCCTTAATGATAGGCAGTGATTGCGAGTGCGAGATGAGATGCGATGCGACAGGTCGAAGAAAGCACTGCGGGAGAACCGGAGGGGAGAGGAGAGGGAGAGATGAGGAGAGAGTGATGCTGGTATCCATTGGGAGAGGAGAGGGTGTGGAGAAGGAGAAGAGGGAGAGAGAGCGGAGTGGATGGAGGAGAGGAGAAGAAGAGAGAATGATTGACGAGGGAGAGAGAGAACGGGGAGGAGGGAGGAGTAGAGGAGAGAAAGGGGTGTTGGCGGGTGGTGTATGATGATCGATAGAGAAGCGAACTTTTGTAGATAGTTGAGTGNAAAAAATGAAAAAAATTTAAAAAATTATTAAATCTAAAAAAAGTAAAATTTTTCCATAAATTGTATTTAAATACATTTGAAATACTTTTTAAATACACAATTATAACATGTCCGAAAGAAATGGATTTCCTTAAGATTTCCTTAGATTTGGGGTTTCCTTAGAATTTCCCTTTTCTCAGGCCTAAATTTACTTAAGATAAGGAAATTTCCTTGCCAGGGGAAAAACACTGGTTCACTGAAAACATCAGGGTTGCCAGATAGTTGGCGGGTTTATGGCCAAATTAACTGATAAAAAAGTATTTACATTTTTATTTTATGAGTATTTATATACAATGTATTTAAATACTCATAAAACTATTTAATTACTGTATTTAAATACAGGGAAAACCCAAATGTATTATAAATACATTTCTAAATACACAAATGTATTAAATACGTATTTAAATACAATTGTATTTAAATACTGCTGAGCTCTGCACACAATACACAAACACACACACAGTCACACAAAACACACACGATACCCCATAGGGAGAGGTACTCCGTAGTGTAGAGGTAGCCCCGCTCGGCTCACAACCGAAAAAGTCCGGGCTCGATCCCCGGGCGGAGCGAAGATAGATGGGCGGTCTTTTTAAAAAAACCCGACCCTGTCCACCCACCAATGAATGGGCCCGGGGTGTTACCCGGGGGTTGTGACCCGCCTCCCGGGTTGGGGGGCTTTCCCCAACACTAAGCACAAAGGATGAATGATAAGAATGTTGATATGGAGACGGGGCCATACGAGTGTAGCTCAGGCCCTGAAAAATACCATTAGGAACAGCTAGAGAGAAACACACACACACACACACACAAACAACACACACAAAAACACACACACACACACACACACACACACACCCCACACACACACACACACACACACACACACAACAAATAATCACACACACAATCACACACACACACACACAAAACACACACACACACACACAACACACAAAACCACACACACACACACAATAACATACCCACACACCCCACATACACACACACACACACACACACACACACACATACACACACACACACACACACACACACACACACAAAGACACACACACGCACAAAGACACACACAAAAAGACACACACACACATACACAACACACACAACACACACAAAACACACACACACACACACACACACACACAACAAAACACACACACCACACACACACACACACACACAACACACACACATACATCATTTAACCCCCACGATGGTCCAGTGGATAGAGCGTTGGCGCTCCTTTCTGGGGGATTAGCTGGTTCGAATCCTCGTTCGTTCCCGAGGTTTTTTCACTGACAAATTCGGCGGTTTACAGTTCTTCTTGAGCAATGGGATGCGTGTGTGTTGTGATGTAATGCACATAAATACAACCGGAACCGTAAAACCAATGGATATATCCTTTGGCAGGTCGGTAAAGCGCCAGTTGGGTGCAAATTGGATGAGTCAGGGACGGTTCGAACCCGTGCTGGGATAAGAAAAAGGAAGTTATTTTTCCGAATTATGAATTACCAGCCTGAGTCATATGTCTGTTGGAAGGACATAGTGACTGGATTTTAAATGGTAACTGTGGCCCAGGGCAATGTGAAGCCTCTATCCGGGTCTAGCCATTACCCCCATAGAAGGCTCCATAATACGGCCACATGCAAGTCTGTCAACAGGGCCCGCTTATAATTAGAAACATCCATCTTTGACCTAGACAGGAATCCCCCTCAGAATATCTCAACAGCAAGAAAGAGTAAAGAGAAGAGAAGAGATAAGAAGAAGGAAGTAAGAAACAAAGATATCCCCCTCCCCCCCAAACACAGTGAGGCCCCAGCATTAACCTAAGATCGGTCATAATGAGCTCCAAGGTCCCTCCGGGAGGTTAAAACTGGCGATCGCGATTCCGGCTCGCACAGACAAGACCATAGGTGAATGACACATACACACACACACAAACACACACACACACACAGACACACACACTTTCGCTTATATTATTTATTATAGATGTTATGTTGCTGTGTTGTGTAAGGCGCCAACACAGCTGCGCCTGGCTGGGGAAAACATGAGAGAAGTGAAGACACGTATTCAGGTATCTATGTGTGTGTTGAAAGCAACTTTTTTCCTCTGTGTGTGTTTTTTTTGTGTGTGTGTGTTAGTATTTTGAGATGGGGAAAAATCTGATGACAGAAAAGTTACGTAATTCGTAAATCGTGAGATTGAGTGTCAGAACAATAATGATGATGACAGTGATAGTATTGATACTGATAGGAAGTTAATTATTTACGTTTTTTATTGTAAGGTGCATAGTACGGTATGGCACGGTGCATTGTATGGTATGGTACATGTATATATAACTCATGTGTTAACCTCTGTAGCTGTATCCAGGAAATTATCTCTCATTGTTTTCTCTTTCCCAGACACGGCCGGTCAGACACGTAGTTACGTTTGCGGGCTTCAGTCTTCAAGGTAGCAGTGTATGAGGAAAATTAGTAATATTTGGCGATCTATCTTGGGTGCAAAACGTGATACTTAACTTAGAAAATACAGGAAATCTTTATGCACAGTTTCTCCCACTGCCTCAAAAGAATAAGAGAAAATCAAATAGAATAATAGGAAAAGAGTGCGTTATTCTCTCGTACTTATCGCGCGAAA
>JACEEZ010001878.1:249302-259302 GCA_016584305.1 Chionoecetes opilio
CCCCTCGATGCGAGCTAATATCTTCCAGCACCTACGGAGCTATCGCCTACGGTATCTGGCTGGGAATAAAGAAAGGGGTTAACTATGAATAGGGTAATCTCACGCGTATTTGTGACCACGTGGGGATGTCCTCGTGGCAAGGTGTACGTTCCTCCTCTTCCTTTCACCTCCTGCCGGCTATCCCTACCGCGTCCAGCGCCCTCCTCTTCGTCCTTTCGCCGCGTTCGCCACCTACGTCCTCAGCAGAACGGGGTCTGGGCAGGCAGGGGAGTAGAAGAGGCCGCGACGGGTCCTATGGGATGCACTGCCGGCAGCTCGTTGTCCTCGGTACCACCTACAGGGAAGGAATGAGGCCGTGAGCTCGCGCGGCTATTCCACCACAAGATGGCAGCTGGTGGCGAGTTGCCACTAGCGCCAAACTAACGGAGTTTCTTCTACGTCTCCTTTCTATCATGCATGCCTGATTTCCTATCAGCCACCACATGCAATTTACATCGGGCGTTTTCAGGTAACGTACCCGACTACTCGTTGGGAGGGAAGCAATTGGGCCTAAAACCCCTTCCCACATACTTTGTTTACCAGAAAAACATTAACTGGCATCTCTCAGCAGGAACAAAAGCCTGGAGCTACGCGCGCTCTATGGGATACGAGCCCCTTGAATGGCAATAAATAAGTATAGCCATTACACACACACACACACACACACACACACACACACACCCACACCCACACACACACGCCATTTAACCCCCACGATGGTCAGATGGATAAAGCGTTATCACACCATTCTGTGATTAGCCGGTTTTAATCCTTGCTCGCTTCCCGGGATTTTTCACTTGCAAATTCGGGCGGTTACAGTCCCCCTTGAGCAATGGGATGGTTGTGTGTTGTGTGTGTGTTCTCCAGCATTACCCTAATATCGGTCATAATGAGCTCCAAGCTCACTCTGGGAGGGTGAAACTGGCGATTGCGAGTCCGGCTTGCATGGATAAGACCATAGGTGAATGACACACACACACACACCAGACAGTCACGTAGACCTGTTCAGAAAACAATTTTTTCCTATTTTTATACCCTCCTGCACGGTTTCCAATGCTTTTTGACCTGGAAAAGTCGAAAATTACAACTGAAATGAAATGAAAACCAAAATGTCAGGAACCTTTGCCTCATGAAGCATGAAGTTCTATTCTATACACGTTTTCTGAAACGCCAGTTTCGGAGCATTTTGATGTTTGTTTTCGCCTATTTTTTCACCAATAAATGGGCATAAGCAGGTTAAAGCAAGTAATTAGATGCTGACTGAAACATCAAAATGCATAGAAACATTTATGGAAATATTACATGTGATATTTACAGACAAATTTTCAAAAAAATTAAACTAAATGTAATTTATTTCACTCTAGTCACAAATTCACAATGGTTTTAGCATGACATCTAATGGTCTGTTATGTTTGTTGCAGATCTGTTGAAACCTGCTAACAAATCCAGAGATACTTCACAAGATAACTTCACTATGGCAGTAAGCAAGGAGCTCCGAGGACGCAAAGTTGACATCTCAGAACCTCCACCTGCAGTCCAGAGACAAGCGTCACGCCGACCTGCTACTAGATCTGCTACAGAAACCTTCCTGATCGGCTACCCATCATCCAGCATCAGTGGCTCCCAGTTACCACCAACAGACAGGCCTTCCAGTACTTCCTCCATCTCCAGAGTTTGCCAGAAAATACAGGGATCCTAAGCATCAAGACCTCGCCAATGAAACAGTGGAGGCTATCATCCCATTCTGGCAGATGGCTAGGATCAAGACCATGACCAAGTACAATGCAGCGCAGCATTTCATGACACTTCACAAAAAGCACAGAGATCTAGCAAGGAATAAAGGTAGAACAGGTGACCCTGGAGGGAAAAGGAGTGCCTTTGTCCTGGAATTAGATAGCCTGTTCGACATAGGAGCTTCAGATGCCATCCAGGAAATAGAGAGAAACCGACTGCTATCAAGGGAGAAGAAGGACAAGGACATCAGGTTCTACCAGGATCAGAAGACAGAGAGAAAGGCCCACATGTCTGGTCATGACAAGATATTTGAGTCACGGTCCCAGCAGCAAGCAGAGAGGGCTGCAAGACTGCAGCAGAGAGAGGAACAAGATATGAATTTGTCACAATTTCTACAATTTTTCAGCTGCCACACAGCGAAGGACTGCTGCTGATGTGTCTACCTGGGCTGACCCAACCGACAGTGAAGGGAATGCAGAGGACATGGATTACCAACAACCTCGTCCTGGATGTTCACATCACCAAGACACTGTGACTCTCACATTTCCCAGGAGGGTCATGGAGTGTGTTGACATCTGCAGTACCGCTGATCGTCTGGGATTGTCTGACAATCAAGTGACAGCCTTTAGTCCTCTGCTACATTGAAGGCTGGTGGAGCTGACCTGGACAAGTTTGTCATCTCAACCTCAACAACGAGAACGGAACAGGATGCTGACAAGGTACCACATCAGCCAGGAGTACATGGCAGCATTTAGCGAGGACCCTCCCAAGTATGCTGCTCTCCACTGGGATGCAAGATGCTGAGAGATGTCCTCGGAAGTGATCCTGGGACCACGTCAGAGACTCTGGCTGTGCTTGTCTCAGGACCACCTGCATATCCTGAAGGCAAGCTACTGGGAGTACCAGTGATAGACAGCTCAACAGGAACGGCTCAGGCAGAGGCATCCATGGATTTGCTGGAGGCATGGGGGCTTACTGGAGTGATCACTGCCCTTGTGTTTGACACAACGGCCAGCACAGTGGAGTACATCGGGGAGCTGCCCAAGCTTCTGGAGCAACAGCTTGACAGGAAGGTGTCTACCTGGCCTGCAGACACCACATTTCTAGAAGTGCTGGTTGGTGCTGTATGGGAGAATCTGTTTGGCAAGGTCAAGAGCCCAGAGAATCTTGGTTCAAGCACTTCAAGGAAGTTTGGACAGATCTTACCACAGACAACCCTACAACCCTGTCCATCAGACAAAAATGGTTGAATAAAAAGAAGAAAGAGTGCAAGGAAATACTACAGGAAATCCTGAGGCGGAGAAGCCTCTAGAGCTGACTACCGTGAGATGGCTGAGCTTACACTGATCGTCCTTGGAGACACGCCTCCCCGCGGAATCCACTGGAGTCGTCCTGGAGCCATTCATCAGGCCAGGTGGATGGCCAGAAACCTGTAGTCTATGAAGATGTTCATGTTTGCTGAGCAGCTGGAGTACGATGAAGAAACTGTTGTGAAGCTGGAACGCCTCAAACCTCTTCCTAGGACTGTTCTATACACCCATGTGGATGTCATCTACACTTGCTGCAGATGCTCCTGCAAATGATCTGCAGTTCATGAAGGACATGATGAAGTTCAAGAGACAGATCCAGAGATTGCTCAGGCAGTGCTACAAAAACTTGAAAACCACAAGTGGTACCTGACACAGGAGGTTGTGCCGTTCGCTCTCTTCGGTAGCAGACTCAGTGACAAAGAGAAGCAGGACATTGCTGCCAAAGCTGCACGCCACTGAGAAGCCAGATAGCTTCAGACGAGGGAAACCTATGTTCCCTCAGGTTACAGCCAAGACGACTCTGGCTGATCTAGTTGGTCCAGAGAGTCATCTTCTGCTTGACACCCTTGGCATTGAGTATGACTGGCTTCTGCAACCTGTGGCGACATGGCCAAGGAGTGATGACTACAGCAAGGTGCACTGGAATATGTCAGCAATGTAAAAGTAGTGAATGACATTGCTGAGCGGGGAGTCAAGATGATGACTGATTTCGCAAACATCATTACCACAGATTCTCAGCAAAAACAGTACCTTCTTCAAACTGTGGAATACAACCGTGAGCGATTTGATAGCTTCAGAAGCAAACTCTGAAAAAATGACTGTGAAGTGTCCTTCGACATAGACAATAGAGTTTTCTGCACTTGAAAATAGTTTTTAGAGTCTTTGTCACACATTTTTGATGTCAAGATTGTAATATTTATGAAATTTATATGAAATTTTCAGAAAATTTTGCTTTTTTTCGTGATATGATGTGTCTTTTTTTTCTTGAATGTTTACTTGGATTGTTTTTTCAGAAATAATATTAAAAATGCTTCAATTTGATACCCAATTTGTTGTTCTATCCCAATTGTAACAAAAGTCTCAGGTGAAAAAAAGTCTGGCGGAAGGCAAAATTAGGCGCTTTTCTACTGTCGCGGGCTTAATATCTTGAGGTCCAATGAGGCAAAGGTTCCTGACATTTTAGCTCAAAATGGTTGTGATTTTCGGCTTTTCCAGGTCAAAAAGCATGGGAAACCTGCAGGGGAGTATAAAATAGGAAAAAATGTTTTCCTGAAACAGGTCTAAGTCCAGACACACACACACACAAACACACACGCGCGCCCGCAAACACACACACACACACATACACAATCGTACACACACACTCAGACACACACAAGCGCCCATAAACACACACACAATCGCACGCACACACACACACACACACACACGCACAACCTTTTATGTAAATTTTTCTAGGTTTGGATGTTTTTTTTTCTTGCTACTTTGTTTTAGTTTCGTTAATGTTGTTTGTCTTCTATCCTCAAATTATCCTCAAATCGGTACCTGTGCAGGACAAAGATCCGGATCTTCAAGTCGCTTGTGATCCCTGTCTTACTCTATGGTTGTGAGACATGGACATTAAATAGTGACTTGAAGAGACGAATAAATGCCTTTGGTAATAAGTGTCTTCGCAGAATCACGGGGTATCGCTGGGATGATTACGTGTCAAATCAGCGATTGCACCGTGAGACTGAATCGAGGCCTATTACCTGCATAGTCCGTCAACGCCAACTTCGGCTATATGGGCATGTGGCACGCTACCCTGAAACCGATCCTTCCCATCGGGTTGTATCTGTAAGAGACAATCCGGCGTGGAGGAGGCCAAGGGGGCGCCCACAAGGCTCGTGGCTCAGGCAAGTTGATGTTTCTTGTTGAGAGCTGCTTGGTATGGGAAAGGAGCCTGCATGGGAACTCGCGCGTGGTGACCCCCGGGAGTGGCGTCGTAGGGTGGGCGAGGCAACGCGTCCCCCGGCGTTTGCCCCTAATGATTGATTGATTGATTGGTCGCTAGAAGCTTCCTGTCCGCATTTATACCTGTCTGATCGAGATCACGGCATTTACATCGGGATCTGTTAGTGCAGTACTCTATTTCTGACTTCGAACAATTTTCAAGATCGAGATACATTAGTTGGAGGAAGGGTAATATGATACATGTTGCTGTGTTGTGTAAGGCGCCAACACACATGCGCCTGGCTGGGGAAAACACGAGAGAAGTGAAGACACGTATTCAGGTATCTGTGTGTGTGTTTGAAAGCAACTTTTTCCTCTTGTGTGTTTTTTTATTTTTGTGTGTGTGTTGGTATTTTTTTTTTGCACTGGGAATTAGGCGTTGGAGAAATTACAGTAAAAAATTCATAATAGTTTCTGGTAGTTTTGATAATAGTCTGTCTTTACAACATGATATACTTTTTATGGTTTCCCAGTCATTATATCAATACTACCTTCGCCATCTTCACCATCACCACTATAACTACTACTACTACTACTACTACTACTACTACTGCTATTACTTTTGTTGCTGCTGAGGCTGTTGCTATACTACTACTACTACTACTACTAATGTTTCTCGTAGTAAAAGTAGTAGTAGTAGTAATAGTAGTAGTAGTAGTAGTAGTAGTAGTACATAGTAGTAGTAGTAATATAAGTTGTTGTTGTAGTCGTGGTCATATGATCACCGTAGTTTTGCAATAGAAGGAAGGGTCACTGAGTACAAGGTAACCGTGTTTTCTCACAGGAAAAAAAGAGTGGGTGAACATCTCTATCCTGCTCTTTCCAGTGTTGAAAGTGACCTTATGATCTGCTTTTGAAAATGTCACTATCACACGAGGCTCATCAAGGCCGACGAGCGTTAAGCACTGCCATCATCATCATCATCATCATCATCATTATCATCATTTACTTATCAGTGTCATGGTTCGTGGATCCATGTCTGCCTACGTGACTAGATAGGGACAGACTTAAAGGAACCGTCATGTATGTAATCCACAAAGCAAGTCACCCTTTAGCATCCCAACACTCAGCACAACTCACCAAGGTAATACTCAGGTCACTTTGTCCTTCGCTGCTCTGGAAGGTATGGGCGTGCTGGGAGTGACTTGATTTAGGGGGAACCAAAGCAATAACCTCCATAACCTTTCTCACCGACAGCTATTGCATCACAATGATTAGTCTATCTATCCACTTCACTACTGACATATATTGGTGAGCCTTTCTGACTCTGAATGTCTCTTGCCTGTGTTTTTGAATGTTAAGGTTTTATTCCCGTCAGCTTTTCACTTCCACGATAACACACGAGGCCTGAACACCTGTCGGGCACCTGTGGCACTCCCTGCCCTTTTCCTCATTAGCACAGAATGCCGCGACACAATACTCCATCACCAGCTCTTCTGTCACCTCCTAACACTTTCTAGTCTTTCATAGTTTCCTAAGCCTTCTAAGGCAATTCTCACTTTTTCTCAGTTATTCTTTTTCGTGTAAAGAGATTAAACATATTTTCCATTCAAGAGTAATATAATTATTAGTGAGATTCATTAGAGATGACGGCATAGGGAGAGGGATGAGGAGGTGTAGAGCAGTGCAATGTAACAACAATGATAGTCCCAAGAGGCAACGCCTTGCCGTCATGGAAAAGCCCATGTGCCCAAGGAGGGGAAAAACCCTCTTGGTTTTGCGGTCTTGATGGAGTCCAGCGCAGTATATAAGGGAGTGCATCAGCGGGACACTGCACAGTCGAAGCTGGTCCAACACATCTGGTCGACATGAAGATTGTGGTGAGTGTATACTTCCTGCCTTCAGCAGTCCTGTGCCTGACACTTGACAGCTTCTTGAGCTGGTGTGGCTAAGGTTGTAAACAGATTACCTGCAGAGCTCACTTTAGTTAGCGGGAAGAGGCTTAAATACAAAGACCTTTGATTAGTTTGGCAATGATGTTACAGTTGAAATGTCATAATTTGTTTCCTGAGTTTCGGCAGATTGTTCCTCTAGTGACGACTGATTCCTTTTCCTCCCTAACAGGCTGTAGCAACCGTTCTTGCGGGTTTCTGCCTCCTAGCAGTGAGCGGCGAGCCCGAGCCTGAGGCTGCTGCTGGCTATGGTGGGAGGTCCTACCATTCCTACCCTGTAGTCCAGCACCAAAGGTACAACAGGCATTACCTTCACAGGAGGAGCGCAGACCCCGAGGCTGACGCCGAGCCTAGCCGTTATTATGGCCACCCCAGTTCCTCTCCTGTCTCTTACTACAAGCCTCACTACGATGGGCGTTACAAGAGGGACGCTGAGGCTGACGCCGAGCCCAGCCGTAATTATGGCCACCGTAGTTATACTCCTGTCTCTTACTACAAGCCACACCACGATGGGCGTTACAAGAGGGACGCTGAAGCTGACGCCGAGCCCAGCCGTTATTTTGGCCACCGTAGTTACACTCCTGTCTCTTCCTACAAACCACACCACGATGGGCGTTACAAGAGGGACGCTGAAGCTGACGCCGAGCCCAGCCGTTATTCTAGCAGCAACAATTACTCTCCTGTCTCTTACTACAAGCCACACCACGATGGGCGTTACAAGAGGGACGCTGAAGCTGACGCCGAGCCCAGCCGTTATTCTAGCAGCTACAATTACTCTCCTGTCTCTTACTACAAGCCACACCACGATGGGCGTTACAAGAGGGACGCTGAAGCTGACGCCGAGCCCAGCCGTTATTTTGGCCACCGTAGTTACACTCCTGTCTCTTACTACAAGCCACAATACGATGGGCGTTACAAGAGGGGACGCTGAAGCTGACGCCGAGCCCAGCCGTTATTCTAGAGCAGCAACAATTACACTCTGTCTCTTACTACAAGCCACAACACGATGGGCGTTACAAGAGGGACGCTGAAGCTGACGCCGATCCCAGCCGTTATTTGGCCACCGTAGTTACACTCCTGGTCTCTTACTACAAGCCACAATACGATGGGCGTTACAAGAGGACGCTGAGGCTGACGCCGAGCCCAGCCGTTATTCTAGCGGCTATGCAAGCCGTCCCTCTCACTACCACTCTCAGCGTTCTACCTCATAACTACGGAAAATATTATGATAAGGCACAAAAGACTGTCCAATATTTTAGATAAAAAACATTGAAGTATAAGTTTCTCCTCATTTTTTTGTCTTTATCAAACCCTGAAATGAAACTCTACACCCTATGACCTTAGCGCTCTTCTTACACATACACACACAAAATAACACACAGTCACACACACACAGTCAAACACCCAACAGTCACACACCACAGTGGTACTTGCCTCGTATCTCAAATAAAAATTACACTGGGAAACAAATTTTGTTGAGCTAGGTCTGGACACTTGTATTAATAATTTTTGGGTGTGAATCCAAAAACTGATCTCAGTTTTTCTCTATCACGACAAGTTTTTGAACTGTAGGATTTTCGTTTTCTTAAAAAATATGAAAAATACTGTACATAACAGTAACAGTGCTTATTTGATAAAAGTTGCAAATGTTAACATTTCAATGAAAAATGAAAGAAATAGGCATGAATAGAATGTTTATTTAACATTATCATGTTTTTAGAAAGGATAAGGCTATAATTTGTGTGCAGGTTAAGGTAAAAATTTACGTTTGTAGCTTTGTCTGGAGTGTTTCAACTTGAGGACTATCGCGTTTGATGCTCCAACAATAGTCAGCCATCATATGCACATCCCATCTACCCTGGTAACGTTCTTCCATAACCTTCAAATCTTGGTGAAATCGTTCACCTTGCTCGTCGCTAGCAGCACCAAGATTTTCCGGAAAGTTGGCAAGATGGCTATTAAAAAAATGTACTTTAATACTCATGTTGCAACCAAGCGCTTTGTAGCTCTCCAATAGTTTCTGAACAATTTCTGTGTAATTACTTGCACGTGTATTTCCAAGAAAGTTTGACGACGTCTTTGAATGATAGCCAAGCATTCTTTTCAAGGTCTGACATAGTACCGTTGAAATGTTCATCTTTGATGAGCTGTCGAATTTGTGGACCATCAAACACACCGGCCTTTATTTTTTCAATTGACAGTCCCGGAAATGCCAAGATGATGTACTTCAAAAAAGTCGCCATCAGTTGACAATGCTTTTACAAATTGTTCATGAGACCTAGTTTTATGTGCAGAGGTGGGAATATTATTTTCTTCCTGTCAACAAGTGGCTCATGTACAATGTTAGGATCTCCAGGTTTAAGATCAGATCTCGGAGGCCAATTCGTCTGAACCCAATGCTTCTCTCGAGCTCTGCTATCCCACATACAGAGAAAGCAGGGATACTTTGTGTATCCACGTTGTTGACCAAGAAGGAAGGACACCATTTTAAGGTCAACACAGATGATCCAATTGTGTTTGTCATATTTCAATAACTCAATGACTCTCTTTACATCTCCATATTCTTCACGAAGACAGACCGAATGCCCAATAGGGACTGCGCCAAACAAATTTCCATTGTGTAGAAGTTTTACTACAGCTCACAAGTGGAATTTTGCTTATCTGGAGGGTAAGCTGTGGAGAAAAAACTTGACGTGCTAGAAAAAAACTGACTACAGATTTGGAATCAGCATGCCAATTTTAGTCTAAATAAGCTCAAAAATCTAACTCAACAATTTTTTTTCTTTCAAATTGTTCCCCAGTGTTATCAGTAGCGCAAAATAAAAATTTTAGATGTATATTTTTCATGGGTAAATTCGACTCTGTAAGTCTTATATATTCAACACAGAAATTATTAAAATTTGATAATATACATAACTATTTTTTGCTATTATGTATTTTTAGAAATATAACTCACTTCAAGTAACATAATATTCAATTTGGTAGGGAACTCTTATGTAACAAGAGGCACCGTTATAGACCTGCGATGTCACA
>JACEEZ010001878.1:264302-276802 GCA_016584305.1 Chionoecetes opilio
TGTACAGGCGGAGGATGCGATTTGCCGTCGTTAACCATCTAGCATGGTGCATTTTCCCTGGTTTCATTTTGGCTAGTTGGATCGAGCATTCACCTGATGCTACAGCTCTAAATATCTGTAGCATATATGCTTGATCAGTGCTCAAATCTGATAAATCACATTCAATAGGTTCACTAGAATTGGGTGAATTCTACTACAGGCAAATTTTCACAGTCGTTAAGCCTTCTGCCAATAGGACCAGTGAAAGTAGACGGTCCTGATGTCTGACCATCGATATGATTTATCAGATGACGAAGAGGTAGCTCATTTGCATGTAACAAGCAAACAAACCAATGGAGTGGCTTTTCAAGTTTTTCTTCTAGCAACCTTATAATAGCTCCTCTGTGGCCGTATTACAGCTGTTCCATCGCATCCCACTGCTATGATGTGGCTGGTATCAATCTCATGTAAATGCAGGTAATCAAGTATTGAAGCGGAAATACACCGAGCAGATCCTGAAATCGGCACTATGTGGCCACGGTAATATGATCCTGGCTCTTGTATTAATGTAACATGTTCTTCTTGTGTGCACCTAACATATTGTTTTCCTCCAACTATTTCTCCGATTTTTGTAGTGGCCTTTCTGCCATCAAAGTAAATGCTTTCCAGTGGTCCTATTGATTCACCGTCATCAATTTGCGACCTAGTCCTTTTCCTGGCTCTCCTTACTTTACTTCTGTCGATTACTAATGATGAATCACTGATATTCACAAGTCCAGCTCCCTCTAAGACTGCAGAAGCCAGTGTTGCAGCCGATCTGTCAGACACGCCCATTTTGTCTGACATTATTGCCATGGAGTCAAGGGACACTTTCTGCTTTTCCTGCTTATTCTCAATTCTTTGTACTGTACTTGCACTAGGCTCATACTCTGACGCACTGCTACTGTCAGAACTGTCTTCTGTGGATGTCAGTATTTCATTTGGCATATCTGACTCCTCTGAAATATCAACTGGTTCCTTACTAGTGGATGGCATTTGTTCAAATGGGCGAAGCCGCAAGAAGTCAGAGAGTTTTCTCTGGTGTTTCTTTTTTATTTTAACTGTTGAACAAGCATCAATTTGACCAATTACCATCTTCCTTGTACTTCTCTGGTCTATTAGGAACGCCCTTTCTGCAGCTGGTACTTTTTTTTGATAAGAGCATGAACATAAATTCAAATCTTGACATTTGCAAGTGCTTACATCAAATAACTTTTGAGCTTGTGCTTGAAAATCCTTCAATCGTTGCATATTCTTCTCACTCTTTCTTGATTCAACTAGTCTCTTCAATTTCATATATTTTGCATGATAACTTTTTAACATGTCCCATATTCGTTTCCGAGATACTGTAGGAATTGATGCTTTTTCCCAGATGCTCTTAACGTGATGAACAACGCAGTCGCTTATATCGCTAAAAGTAGGCTCTTATTTTGAAGTCTTCAGTTCTTGCCTAACAAACAGATAGTGTTTCATGACATCTTGATGAGTGGGAAGATTCAGACCTTGATGTTTACTTGGATGGCCGAACACAACACAGGCATTACTACGGTTAAATCTTGGGACGTCAGCCATGCTGCTGTCCTTATATAATATATAGTCTATTTTGATAAGAATTTTATGTAATGAAAACTAGTTTATGAACTCCTAACACAAAAACTTTAATGATATTTATCAAGCAAGAGATCTCGTGATAAACAACGCTGAGTGACAACAATCGACAACCGCGCACAGCGCCGCACACATACGTCCACTCACAACTGTAGCTGGAGAGACACTGAATCAGTCTCTCTCCAGCTACAGTTGTAGCTGGAGCTACCGCGCGTGACTCATTGCATCAGTGTCACTGATGCAATGAGTCATGCGCGGTAGCCCTGTGTACTTGCATCTCTCGGCAAATTGTATGAATGAGTGATGAAGTTTACAGGCTTTTCATGCTTGTGCATGGTGTGATTTGTATGTATTGTGCATTTCAGCGTCGTAGTATAGAAAGTGACGGCTAATGCAAAGTGTCATATTTATATAAAATTCCGGTATTTACAGCATTTTTCTTAAATTTCACAGTATTTGGGGAGACAGAAGATGTTCTCACAGAAGAATAAGTATTTAATATTTTTTGTAGTGCATTTTATTCACATTTATTTGCACACTACCCAAAAAACATTGCATTTAATATGTAAACGTGTGGTAACGCTGACGCAGGGGAACTTTTTTCCCATTTTCTCATTTTTCAGTGCGGTGGGGGAGGCAGAAGTTATTGTTGTAGGTTTCTAATATTTTGCACACGTTAATTTGATGCTCATTCACACCTTTTCCGCACTACCCCCATAGAAAAATCCAAAAACGTGAATAAACGCTCCACCCTATTGTTGGTGTGTGTTTGTGTTTTTTCTCGTTTGTTTACTTGTGCGATTTTCATTGTCTTGCCTGTTTGTACGTATATCTTTTTTGTTTTTGTTTGTGTGTGTGTGTGTGTGTGTGTGTGTGTGTGTATGTGTGTGTTTGTGTGTATGTGTGTATGTGTATGTGTGCGTGTGTGTGTTTGTGTTTGTGTGTGTGTGTGTATGTGTATGTGTGCGTGTGTGTGTGTGTGCGCGTCCGTGCGTGCGTGTGAGTGTGTGCGTGTGCGTGTGTGTGTGGTGTGTGTGTGTGTGTTTATTTATACGTATTTGTGTGAATATTTTTCCTTGAATTAAAACTACATATTGAAATGTGTACATTTATATATGTATTGCTTAGTTTCTGCCTCTACCAACTTTCATACTCCCACTTATACATACAGCACATTATATTAATCAAGCTCTTTAAAAATGATCTCTAGCAGTTATTTTTTTCCTCCTATCAAAGGATGGAATTTCCTGGAATTTCCTGTCAAGTTCCCGCGTTTAGCCCCAGCTCTCCTACTCCTCCTTCATTTCCTCTCCATGTTTCCCAAGCTACTGGATAATAACCTTACTCCTCCTCCTCCTCCTCCTCCTCCTCCTCCTCCTCCCCTGTATTTTCCCCCTATTGTCGTTTTTCCAATGTAAAGGTTTTCCTCGTAAAGGTATCACTGGCGACACATCTAGTTTAATGAAGGACTAGAGCATTGACAAAAAAGAACTGACCTACAGCTGAGTCATGATGAGAGAGAGAGAGAGAGAGAGAGAGAGAGAGAGAGAGAGAGAGAGAGAGAGAGAGAGAGAGAGAGAGAGAGAGAGAGAGAGAGAGAGAGAGAGAGAGAGAGAGAGAGAGAGAGAGAGATTTTAAGCTGGTGCAAAAAATGTATGTATCAAGTCTAGACGTCCAGCCTCTGGCCCCTTTGCTTTTGGCTCAGTTCTTGCGGCTGGAATGTGACAGCGAGCCACGTTCCAGCCAATTAACTCATTACGTGAATTACTCATTAAGGGCTTGTTCTATGCAAAAAGTTTGTTTTACAGACCCCCGTTGATTTTGACAGCACTACTTGCATGTCGAATTTCAGCTCAATCCGACAATAATTAGGAGTAGTTTACGCTTATTACTCATTGAGGGCTTGTTTTACGCAAAAAGTTTCTACGACGACCCCATTGATTTTGACAGCACTACTCGCATGTCAAATTTCAGCTCAATTCGATAATATTTAAGAGTAGTTATACACTTTTTGAAGGAAACTTGGTTCCACGGGTCTTATGGTAAGCGACAGCTTCGCTCGCTGTCAATCATTCTAATAGTCTTAGTTTTGCAGTTTCTCCTTTTTTTTGTATATATTTTGCTATTGTCTTTATTTTTGTTATTTATCTTCATTGTCATCATCTTTATCCCCATCATTTTTTTCTTTTTTTTCTTCTCTTTTTTAAGGGAATTGTGAGGTCAACGAAATCATTCCTTTAATTTTTTGTTTGTTTCTTTATTTTTGTTAGATCTTTTTTTTTTTTATCCTCTGATCTTTTTCTTTTTTGCCGCAAATGCAAAATACGCACATTAAAATTACATCTTTTATTATTTTTTAGATAACTTGCTAATGAGGCAGGTTAGGAAAGATGTCAATCTAATAATAATGTTGACCATAATATCTATAATGACGATAATGCAAATAGTAATGATAATAATAATAAGATTGTCGATAGTAATGATAATAATGGCAATCATAAAGTAAAAAAAACGCTGGAATTATTATTATTATTCGTTTTTTTTGCACTGGGAATTAAGCGTTGGAGAAATTACGGTAAAAAAACGCTGGAATTATTTGTATATATAGTTTTCTTGCAATGGGAATTAAGCGTTACAGAAATAACAGTAAAAATAACGCTGGAATTATTAGTATTAATAGTTTAATTTGCACTGGGAATTAGGCGTTGGAGAAATTACAGTAAAAAATTCATAATAGTTTCTGGTAGTTTTGATAATAGTCTGTCTTTACAACATGATTATCTTTTATGGTTTCCCAGTCATTATATCAATACTACCTTCGCCATCTTCACCATCACCACTATAACTACTACTACTACTACTGCTATTACTTCTGTTGCTGCTGAGGCTGTTGCTATACTACTACTACTACTACTATACTACTACAACTAATGTTTCTCGTAGTAGTAGTAGCAGTAGTTGTAGTAGTAGTAGTAGTAATAGTATAGTAGTAGTAGTAGTATAATATAAGTTGTTGTTGTAGTCGTGGTCATATGATCAGCGTAGTTTTGGAATAGGAGGGTCACTGAGTATAAGGTAATCCTGTTTTCTCACAGGAAAAAAAAAGTGGTTGAACATCTCTATCCTGCTCTTTCCAGCGTTGAAAGTGACCTTATGATCTGCTTCTGAAAATGTCACTATCACACGAGGCTCATCAAGGCCGACGAGCGTTAAGCACTGCCATCATCATCATCATTTACTTATCAGTGTCATGGTTCGTGGATCCATGTCTGCCTACGTGACTAGATAGGGACAGACTTAAAGGAACCGTCATGTATGTAATCCACAAAGCAAGTCACCCTTTAGCATCCCAACACTCAGCACAACTCACCAAGGTAATACTCATGTCACTTTGTCCTTCGCTGCTCTGGAAGGTATGGGCGTGCTGGGAGTGACTTGATTTAGGAGGAACCAAAGCAATAACCTCCATAACCTTTCTCACCGACAGCTATTGCATCACAATGATTAGTCTATCTATCCACTTCACTACTGACATATATTGGTGAGCCTTTCTGACTCTGAATGTCTCTTGCCTGTGTTTTGAATGTTAAGGTTTTTATTCCCGTCAGCTTTTCACTTCCACGATAACACACGAGGCCTGAACACCTGTCGGGCACCTGTGGCACTCCCTGTCCTTCCTCATTAGCACAGAATGCCGCAACACAATACTCCATCACCCAGCTCTTCTGTCACCTCCTAACACTTTCTAGTCTTTCATAGTTTCCTAAGCCTTCTAAGGCAATTCTCACTTTTTCTCAGTTATTCTTTTTCGTGTAAAGAGATTAAACATATTTTCCCATTCAAGAGTAATTATAATTATTAGTGAGATTCATTAGAGATGACGGCATAGGGAGAGGGATGAGGAGGGTGTAGAGCAGTGCAATGTAACAACAAATGATAGCCCAAGCTACCGCAGGCAACGCCTTGCCGTCATGGAAAAGCCCATGTGCCCAAGGAGGGAAAAAACCCTCTTGGTTTTGCGGTCTTGATGGAGTCCAGCGCAGTATATAAGGGAGTGCATCAGCGAGACACTGCACAGTCGAAGCTGGTCCAACACATCTGGTCGACATGAAGATAGTGGTGAGTGTATACTTCCTGCCTTCAGCAGTCCTGCTGCCTGACACTTGACAGCTTCTTGAGCTGGTGTGGCTAAGGTTGTAAACAGATTACCTGCAGAGCTCGCTTTAGTTAGCGGGAAGAGGCTTAAATACAAAGACCTTTGATTAGTTTGGTAATGATGTTACAGTTGAAATATCATAATTTGTTTCCTGAGTTTCGGCAGATTGTTCCTCTAGTGACGACTGATTCCTTTTCCTCCCTAACAGGCCGTAGCAACCGTTCTTGCGGGTTTCTGCCTCCTAGCAGTGAGCGGCGAGCCCGAGCCTGAGGCTGCTGCTGGCTATGGTGGGAGGTCCTACCATTCCTACCCTGTAGTCCAGCACCAAAGGTACAACAGGCATTACCTTCACAGGAGGAGCGCAGACCCCGAGGCTGACGCCGAGCCTAGCCGTTATTATGGCCACCCCAGTTCCTCTCCTGTCTCTTACTACAAGCCTCACTACGATGGGCGTTACAAGAGGGACGCTGAGTCTGACGCCGAGCCCAGCCGTAATTATGGCCACCGTAGTTACACTCCTGTCTCTTACTACAAGCCACACCACGATGGGCGTTACAAGAGGGACGCTGAAGCTGACGCCGAGCCCAGCCGTTATTCTAGCAGCAACAATTACTCTCCTGTCTCTTACTACAAGCCAAAATACGATGGGCGTTACAAGAGGGACGCTGAAGCTGACGCCGAGCCCAGCCGTTATTCTAGCAGCAACAATTACTCTCCTGTCTTTTACTACAAGCCACAATACGATGGGCGTTACAAGAGGGACGCTGAAGCTGACGCCGAGCCCAGTCGTTATTCTAGCAGCAACAATTACTCTCCTGTCTCTTACTACAAGCCACAATACGATGGGCGTTACAAGAGGGACGCTGAGGCTGACGCCGAGCCCAGCCGTTATTCTAGCAGCAACAATTACTCTCCTGTCTCTTACTACAAGCCACACCACGATGGGCGTTACAAGAGGGACGCTGAAGCTGACGCCGAGCCCAGTCGTTATTCTAGCAGCAACAATTACTCTCCTGTCTCTTACTACAAGCCACAATACGATAGGCGTTACAAGAGGGACGCTGAAGCTGACGCCGAGCCCAGCCGTTATTCTAGCAGCAACAATTACTCTCCTGTCTCTTACTACAAGCCACAGATGGGCGTTACAAGAGGGACGCTGAGGCTGACGCCGAGCCCAGCCGTTATTCTAGCAGCTATGCAAGCCGTCCCTCTCACTACCACACTCAGCGATCCTACTCATAACTAAGGAAAATATTAATGATAAGGCACAAAAGACTCTCCAAATATTTTAGATAAAAATATTGAATAAAGTTCTGCTTCTCATTTTTTTGTCTTTATCACCATGAAATTAAACTCCTACATCCTATGACCTTAGCGCTCTTCATGTACACATACACACACAAAATAACCCACAGTCAAACACACACAATCACACACACACACACACACACACACAATGTAATGGTTTAGGGAAAAAACTCACTGGAGCTAACAGTCCAGGACCAACGTAGGGCAAATATCAAACACATGTACAGTACCTTAACTAATTTATTTACAATAAATTACACAATACACAAAATAGCCCGCCAACACTCATTCAGCCCTAAATATCTCTTCCCTAGCTACCTACGATGAGCTATCGCCTACGGTATCTGGCTGGGGAATAAAGAAAGGGGTTAACTATGAATAGGGTAATCTCACGCGTATTTGTGACCACGTGGGGATGTCCTCGTGGCAAGGTGTACGTTCCTCCTCTTCCTTTCACCTCCTGCCGGCTCTCCCTACCGCGTCCAGCGCCCTCCTCTTCGTCCTTTCGCCGCGTTCGCCACCTACGTCCTCAGCAGAACGGGGTCTGGGCAGGCAGGGGAGTAGAAGAGGCCGCGACGGGTCCTATGGGATGCACTGCCGGCAGCTCGTTGTCCTCGGTACCACCTACAGGGAAGGAATGAGGCCGTGAGCTCGCGCGGCTATTCCACCACAAGATGGCAGCTGGTGGCGAGTTGCCACTAGCGCCAAACTAACGGAGTTTCTTCTACGTCTCCTTTCTATCATGCATGCCTGATTTCCTATCAGCCACCACATGCAATTTACATCGGGCGTTTTCAGGTAACGTACCCGACTACTCGTTGGGAGGGAAGCAATTGGGCCTAAAACCCCTTCCCACATACTTTGTTTACCAGAAAAACATTAACTGGCATCTCTCAGCAGGAACAAAAGCCTGGAGCTACGCGCGCTCTATGGGATACGAGCCCCTTGAATGGCAATAAATAAGTATAGCCATTACACACACACACACACACACACACACACACACACCCACACCCACACACACACGCCATTTAACCCCCACGATGGTCAGATGGATAAAGCGTTATCACACCATTCTGTGATTAGCCGGTTTTAATCCTTGCTCGCTTCCCGGGATTTTTCACTTGCAAATTCGGGCGGTTACAGTCCCCCTTGAGCAATGGGATGGTTGTGTGTTGTGTGTGTGTTCTCCAGCATTACCCTAATATCGGTCATAATGAGCTCCAAGCTCACTCTGGGAGGGTGAAACTGGCGATTGCGAGTCCGGCTTGCATGGATAAGACCATAGGTGAATGACACACACACACACACACACACACACACACACACCAGACACACACACACACAAACACACACGCGCGCCCGCAAACACACACACACACACACACACAATCGTACACACACACTCAGACACACACAAGCGCCCATAAACACACACACAATCGCACGCACACACACACACACACACACACACACACACACACACGCACAACCTTTTATGTAAATTTTTCTAGGTTTGGATGGTTTTTTTTCTTGCTACTTTGTTTTAGTTTCGTTAATGTTGTTTGTCTTCTATCCTCAAATTATCCTCAAATCGGTACCTGTGCAGGACAAAGATCCGGATCTTCAAGTCGCTTGTGATCCCTGTCTTACTCTATGGTTGTGAGACATGGACATTAAATAGTGACTAGAAGAGACGAATAAATGCCTTTGGTAATAAGTGTCTTCGCAGAATCATGGGGTATCGCTGGGATGATTACGTGTCAAATCAGCGATTGCACCGTGAGACTGAATCGAGACCTATTACCTGCATAGTCCGTCAACGCCAACTTCGGCTATATGGGCATGTGGCACGCTACCCTGAAACCGATCCTTCCCATCGGGTTGTATCTGTAAGAGACAATCCGGCGTGGAGGAGGCCAAGGGGGCGCCCACAAGGCTCGTGGCTCAGGCAAGTTGATGTTTCTTGTTGAGAGCTGCTTGGTATGGGAAAGGAGCCTGCATGGGAACTCGCGCGTGGTGACCCCCGGGAGTGGCGTCGTAGGGTGGGCGAGGCGACGCGTCCCCCGGCGTTTGCCCCTAATGATTGATTGATTGATTGGTCGCTAGAAGCTTCCTGTCCGCATTTATACCTGTCTGATTGAGATCACGGCATTTACATCGGGATCTGTTAGTGCAGTACTCTATTTCTGACTTCGAACAATTTTCAAGATCGAGATACATTAGTTGGAGGAAGGGTAATATGATACATGTTGCTGTGTTGTGTAAGGCGCCAACACACATGCGCCTGGCTGGGGAAAACACGAGAGAAGTGAAGACACGTATTCAGGTATCTGTGTGTGTGTTGAAAGCAACTTTTTTCCTCTTGTGTGTTTTTTTATTTTTGTGTGTGTGTTGGTATTTTTTTTTGCACTGGGAATTAGGCGTTGGAGAAATTACAGTAAAAAATTCATAATAGTTTCTGGTAGTTTTGATAATAGTCTGTCTTTACAACATGATATACTTTTTATGGTTTCCCAGTCATTATATCAATACTACCTTCGCCATCTTCACCATCACCACTATAACTACTACTACTACTACTACTACTACTACTACTACTACTACTGCTATTACTTTTGTTGCTGCTGAGGCTGTTGCTATACTACTACTACTACTACTACTAATGTTTCTCGTAGTAAAAGTAGTAGTAGTAGTAATAGTAGTAGTAGTAGTAGTAGTAGTAGTAGTACATAGTAGTAGTAGTAATATAAGTTGTTGTTGTAGTCGTGGTCATATGATCACCGTAGTTTTGCAATAGAAGGAAGGGTCACTGAGTACAAGGTAACCGTGTTTTCTCACAGGAAAAAAAGAGTGGGTGAACATCTCTATCCTGCTCTTTCCAGTGTTGAAAGTGACCTTATGATCTGCTTTTGAAAATGTCACTATCACACGAGGCTCATCAAAGCCGACGAGCGTTAAGCACTGCCATCATCATCATCATCATCATCAGCATTATCATCATTTACTTATCAGTGTCATGGTTCGTGGATCCATGTCTGCCTACGTGACTAGATAGGGACAGACTTAAAGGAACCGTCATGTATGTAATCCACAAAGCAAGTCACCCTTTAGCATCCCAACACTCAGCACAACTCACCAAGGTAATACTCAGGTCACTTTGTCCTTCGCTGCTCTGGAAGGTATGGGCGTGCTGGGAGTGACTTGATTTAGGAGGAACCAAAGCAATAACCTCCATAATCTTTCTCACCGACAGCTATTGCATCACAATGATTAGTCTATCTATCCACTTCACTACTGACATATATTGGTGAGCCTTTCTGACTCTGAATGTCTCTTGCCTGTGTTTTGAATGTTAAGGCTTTTATTCCCGTCACCTTTTCACTGCCACGATAACACACGAGGCCTGAACACCTGTCGAGCACCTGTGGCACTCCCTGTCCTTCCTCATTAGCACAGAATGCCGCGACACAATACTCCATCACCCAGCTCTTCTGTCACCTCCTAACACTTTCTAGTCTTTCATAGTTTCCTAAGCCTTCTAAGGCAATTCTCACTTTTTCTCAGTTATTCTTTTTCGTGTAAAGAGATTAAACATACTTTCCCATTCAAGAGTAATTATAATTATTAGTGAGATTCATTAGAGATGACGGCATAGGGAGAGGGATGAGGAGGGTGTAGAGCAGTGCAATGTAACAACAAATGATAGCCCAAGAGGCAACGCCTTGCCGTCATGGAAAAGCCCATGTGCCCAAGGAGGGAGAAAACCGCCGCGCGGCCTTGATGGAGTCCAGCGCAGTATATAAGGGAGTGCATCAGCGGGACACTGCACAGTCGAAGCTGGTCCAACACATCTGGTCGACATGAAGATAGTGGTGAGTGTATACTTCCTGCCTTCAGCAGTCCTGCTGCCTGACACTTGACAGCTTCTTGAGCTGGTGTGGCTAAGGTTGTAAACAGATTACCTGCAGAGCTCGCTTTAGTTAGCGGGAAGAGGCTTAAATACAAAGACCTTTGATTAGTTTGGTAATGATGTTACAGTTGAAATATCATAATTTGTTTCCTGAGTTTCGGCAGATTGTTCCTCTAGTGACGACTGATTCCTTTTCCTCCCTAACAGGCCGTAGCAACCGTTCTTGCGGGGTTCTGCCTCCTAGCAGTGAGCGGCGAGCCCGAGCCTGAGGCTGCTGCTGGCTATGGTGGGAGGTCCTACCATTCCTACCCTGTAGTCCAGCACCAAAGGTACAACAGGCATTACCTTCACAGGAGGAGCGCAGACCCCGAGGCTGACGCCGAGCCTAGGCGTAATTATGGCCACCCCAGTTCCTCTCCTGTCTCTTACTACAAGCCACACCACGATGGGCGTTACAAGAGGGACGCTGAAGCTGACGCCGAGCCCAGCCGTTATTCTGGCAGCAACAATTACACTCCTGTCTCTTACTACAAGCCACAATACGATGGGCGTTACAAGAGGGACGCTGAGGCTGACGCCGAGCCCAGCCGTTATTCTGGCAGCAACAATTACTCTCCTGTCTCTTACTACAAGCCACAATACGATGGGCGTTACAAGAGGGACGCTGAGGCTGACGCCGAACCCAGCAGTTATTCTAGCGGCTATGCAAGCCGTCCCTCTCACTACCACTCACAGCGTTCCTACTCTCATAACTACGGAAAATATTAATGATAAGGCACAAAAGACTGTCCAAATATTTTAGATAAAGACATTGAATAAAATTCTGCTCCTCATTTTTTTGTCTTTATCACCATGAAATGAAACTCCTACATCCTATGACCTTAGCGCTCTTCATGTACACATACACACACAAAATAACACACAGTCACACACACACAGTCAAACACACACAGTCACACACACACAGTGGTACTTGGCCTTCGTATCTCAATAAATTATCAGTAGCGCAAAATAAAAATTTTAGATGTATATTTTTCATGGGTAAATTCGACTCTGTAAGTCTTATATATTCATCACATAAATTATTAAAATTTGATAATATACATAACTATTTTTTGCTATTATGTATTTTTAGAAATATAACTCACTTCAAGTAACATAATATTCAATTTGGTAGGGAACTCTTATGTAACAAGAGGCACCGGTATAGACCTGAAATGTCCACAATACCGCACAGCTCTGTACAAGCACAGCATCATGTACTCCGGCCCACACACTACCGCACAGCTCTGTACAGGCACAGCATCATGTACTCCGGCCCACACACTACCGCACAGCTCTGTACAGGCACAGCATCATGTACTCCGGCCCACACACTACCGCACAGCTCTGTACAGGCACAGCATCATGTACTCCGGCCCACACACTACCGCACAGCTCTGTACAGGCACAGCATCATGTACTCCGGCCCACACACTACCGCACAGCTCTGTACAG
>JACEEZ010001878.1:281802-299302 GCA_016584305.1 Chionoecetes opilio
CGCACACCACACACACACACACACACACACAGACACACACACACACGCACGCACCACGCACACGCACGCACGCACGCCACGCACGCACGCACGCACGCACGCACGCACGCACGACGCACACACACACACACACACACACACACACACACACACACACACACACACACACACACACACACACACACACACACACACACTAAAACATAAACACAATGGACACAGCCAAACTATAATGTGTATCGACGTCTATAGTTTATATATTGACGTACGTATATGCATAATGATATCAAAGCCATAACTCACCTCTATTTAATTACATGTGTACAGTTATATCAATGTGATATTCTATCGTGCTGCCTTGCCTGTGACTCGGCAAAGCGGGCCCATGGAAGATCTAGTCAACAACAACAACAACAGCAACAACAACAACATTATTAGCAACATTAACAACACAGAGAAAGGAAATGATAAGCTCCCTCCACAGGAACTAAGACAACAGCTTGCTAAAAGGAGGAGACAAGAGGCAGACTGATAGACCGAACAACAAACAGACAAGAAAACAGATAGACAAACAGATAGAAAGACAGACACACACTCACAAGAATTATAGACATGAAAATTCTAACGACCTTGCTGAGTAGAAATGCTTTTTCTTTTCTTCATTGTATTGATATAAATATCATTTATTATTATTATTGTAATTGTTACGTATTATTATCATCGTCATTATCATTATCACTTGGCTCTTCAAGTTTTTTTCTGTCCACGATATTCATAGTGATCACGTCTTTATTTCTCAACCTCTAGAAAGTGAAGTGTGTCTCATCTCCAAGACTTTAGCCACAGAGCTATAAGGAACTGGTAATAATGTAATATTATAATTCTTGTGTTTCTGTTATAATTAATTAGAAATAATCGATCATTTAAACTTAATTGGTAGATAAGTCGAGCGTTAGATAAGTAATGATCCTCATGTCAAATGGACGAGAAGATGATTTTAGTATGATATTGTCGAATTATCTTTAATGTTGAAGAACTAGCAAATCTTTACCCTCTTCCAGGAAGCTTTTCACTAAGGAGACACAGATGGGTGCAAGAACACACACACACACACACACACACACACACACACACACACACACACACACACACACACACACACACACACACACACACACACTCACACTACACACACACACACACACACACACACACACACACACACACACACGCACACACACACACACTCTAAGTCAAGCCGGAAAAATAGATCGGGAGTAGAATAGGAACAATACTGTTGTAGAAATAGTGTTGTTATTTTTACATATATATCATCGGTTAATCTTTATTTTCAGTGAAGTGAGTGGCTAATTTCCACTTCCATCCACTCCAAATGGCTAAATTGATGGTACAAAATGGATTACAAAGATGGACTATTGACTACTGCATTTTTACTTCTTATATATCTTTTTTTTTTTCTTTCCTCATTTTTAATTCTCCATCTCCGGTTTTTCGTTCCTCGCTACTTACGAGTACTTTCCTTTTTTTTCTCTCTCTCTTCCTTTCGTTTTTCCTTGGTGTTGTCTTTGATCTTTATTGCATTGTTTCATCACCTCGTCTGTATCACCACCCATCGTGCATTTATCTGGGCTATTACTTCAGATCATTATTTCTTCCTTCACTATCCTTCCATGCTTTATTTTCCTTCCCTCTCATTTTCTCTGCTTCTAGTATTTATTTTCATGGTGTTCCTTCTCGCTTTTTGAACTTTTATGCCTTGCTGACTCATTTTATATAATTTCCTCAAAGGTAATTAAGGGTTTCACCTATTTACAGGTATGTCTTCAAAAGGAAAACACTGACTGGAGGGGCTTTTTTTCTCCTAATTAAACTAGTTTGTCTCACCTTGTATCGTCCCCATTGCTTGATTACAGTGACTACCTGACTTATTGTGTATGTGCCCACACGTCTAAGACTCCAAAGTGTATATATATATATTCATACACACATATATATATAACCTAAGTCGATATTATGCCCCGTAGTGGCAGGCTATAATGGGATCATTCCTCCTATAAGTAAGTACTGGAGTCAGAACACTTAGGAGAAGCTGTGTGTATCGATAAGAGGCGCGATCGGGACACCTCTCTCTCCTTCTCATTCCTGGTTGAGGCGTTCTGCTGCCACGCCCTTCACGCCCTTCACCGCCGGGATGTCTTACGGAAGCGTCAAACGATACCCACAGCTGCCACCAATGTCCCAAAAGATCTGCCTCGTGATTTCCATCAGGAGGCGAGGATGCCATGTCTAGTGGATCCCTTCATGGGGTCGGTGCGCTGTTGACGGATCTGGGCGCAATCACTGGACTTTTTCAGGGTCCTGCATACGTCCCCAAAGGATGCTCGAAGATGAAGCGGTCAGGGTTGGGCTTGGGCTGTCCCCTGGTGGGCCGTTAGCACCCCACACCCCGGCTCTCGGCAGTAGGGTCCCGCCAGCAGCAGTCCTAACCACCGGCACCACACCACCACTGCGCGCCAGGTACGCCTCCACGACTCTCCTACCTCCAGCATCCCACCAATGTTGTTGTTGTTGTTGTTGCTGTTGTTATCGCTGTCTCTGCCGCGCCTCTGCAACTATGGGAGGACGTCTTGCCCAAACTTTAAGCTCAGCTCCTCCTCGTTGTATGGAGGGAAGCACGACTCGAAGTATTGCTCGAGGGTGTGGTACAGGTGAAGCTGGACGCGCTCAAGGTCGTGGCCTTCGTCTGTGTACGTCTGCTGCCTGCGGGAGGGACGGGAGGTGGTGAGTCATGAGGCTTGGGTGTGTGTGTGGATGTGGGTGTGGGTGTAGGTGTGTAGGTGTGGGTGGATGTGTGTGTGTGTGTGTGTGTGTGTGTGTGTGTGTGTGTGTGTCATTCACTCACCCATGGTCTTGTCCACGCGAGCTGGCTCGCGATCGCCAGTTTTCACCCTCTCAGTGCGAGCTTGGAGCTCATTATTACCGATCTTTGGGCAATGCTGGGACCTCACACACCACACACCCCCATCCCTTTGCTCAAGGGGGACAGTAACCGCCCGAATTTGTCAAGTGAAGAAATCTCCGGGAGCACGAGGATTCGAACCGCCTACCCACAGAATGGGAGCCCGGCACGCTGTCACCTGACCATCGCGCGGTGTGTGTGTGTGGGTGGATGTGTGTGTGTGGGTGGGTGTGTGTGGATGTGTGTGTATTTGGGTGTGGGTGTGGGTATGTTTTCTCTGAACTTTAAGGATTTTCATATGTAGTACATATCTCTCTCTCTCTCTCTCTCTCTCTCTCTCTCTCTCTCTCTCTCTCTCTCTCTCTCTCTCTCTCTCTCTCTCTCTCTCTCTCTCTCACCTGAAGATCACCCCGGCCTTGGTGAGTGCGTGGGACAGCTTCAGAGTGTGGTCAAAGTGCACGTCAGTATCCGCCGTGCCGTGGATCAGCATGAGGGATCGGTTCTTCAGCAGCGCAGCCTGGAGAAGCAGCGAACTCTCCTCATAGCCTCTGTAGTTACCGCCGGGCACCACCTTCGCCGTGCCCATTAACCTCTCGCTGTAGTACGACGCTGTAAGGTTATTGGTATTAGCATCAGTGAGAGATAAAAGGCAAGTTTGTGTTGTGTACAAAGTGCAGAAGGAGGCAATACCGAAAAACTTTTGGAAAAGGGAGTTAATTGTCAAGGTTTCTAAGGTAGGAAAGGATCTCCAACAAGCTGTTGCCAGTGTGACGGTAGAGAAGGTCCGCCGTTACAGTTGGTACATGCGCAGAACTCGGTGCATGTAAACAAACAGATGACGCGGGCTGCTACTTGGACCAAATATCACGCTCTAGGGCGGTATTTTAAGTTATTTCATTTTAGGTAAATTAAGCAGAGCTGGGCACTAAATACACTGAATGTATTTAAATACTAAATACTAAATACATGGGAGAAATGTATTTAAATACTATATACTAAATACATTTTACGAATGTATTTAAATACTAAATACTAAATACATCAATTGTATTTAAATACATTTGTAAAAGTACATTTTAAATACACACAAATTTTAACATGTCCGACAAAAATGGATTTCCTTAGGATTTCCTTAGATTTTGGGTTTTCTTAGAAATTTCCTTCTCAGGCCTAAATTTCCTTAAAATAAGGAAATTTATTAAAAGTGGAAACCCTGGTTCACTGTAACATCAGGGTTGCCAGATAGTTGGGCGGGTTTATGGCCAAATTAACTGATAAAAAAGTATTTACATTTTTATATTATGAGTATTTTAATACAATGTATTGAAATACTCATAAAACTATTTAATTACTGTATTTAAATACTTGACAACCAATGTATTTATAAATACATTTCTATATACACAAATGTATTTAAATATGTATTTAAATACAAATGTATTTAAATACTGCCCAGCTCTGAAATTAGGTTATGTTCAGGATCTTCTATACCGTCACACCGGAAAATCACGTACCGTACAGAGACCAGTCCGCGATGGGGCTGACCATGGCGACACAGCTGACCTGACTCTCTGTGTCCGCTATGACGAGGCGGGCCGCGTTGTGACCCCCGTGACCCCAGCCGAAAGCCGCGACCCTTGACCCGTCTAGAAACTCCAGCTTGGCCAAAAGGGATCTGCAGAAGGCACAGTCATGCAGGGTAAATATGATGATAATGACAACAACAACAACAATGACACTAATAATGATGATGATAATAGTAATAATAATAGTAATAATGATGGTGAAAATGATAACAAGAGTGGTTTATCCTTGAAGTGGAAGGGTGGATGAAGAAAGAAATAACGATATCATTTTCATAGCAGGATGGAAGAAGACAGCGAGGAGGAGCAATATAAAAGAATATAAAGTAAAAGAAAAAGTACCAGGAAGATGCAAGTGATTTATGAGACAACGTAAACAATAAAAAAAGATGAAAATAAGGACGGCAAATAACAGCATACAGTCTTGAGAAAACGGGAAGTAAACATGTATAGAAATTCAACACACGATATAACTAGATCAAATAGGACACAGATAACCCAGTCCAATCATTCTAGAGCAAAAAATGAAAAAAAAAATGAAATCGCCGTTGATTGTCTGCTGGAAACTCCCGACAAAAAAGAGGCAGAGAAGAACGTCCAGCAGGGAGGTATACAAAATGTGTAGACAGTCATAATGAAAATATGACCAAGACGGTAGAAGTATCCTGTAGAAGAAGGTGCTGCTTAGAATTCCCACTACTACTCCTCTCCTCCTCCTCCTACTACTACTACTACTACTGCTACTACTACTACTACTACTACTACTACTACTACTACTACTACTGCTACTACTACTACTGCTACTGCTACTACTCCTCCTCCTCCTCCTCCTCCTCCTCCTCCTCCTCCTCTCCTCCTCCTCCTCCTCCTCCTCCTCCTACCACCGTCATTCACACCTGTCCAACTTACCTGAGGACGGCCAGGTGGTCATGGGCCTCGTGGTCGCCTAGTCTCCAGGCGGGCTTGTACATGTGACCCAAGTCCTGGCCCGCCGACCCCCGCACCTCCGCCTCCAGCACCACCCACGACCTGCACGACGAAGGGGTATGAGAGAGAGAGAGAGAGAGAGAGAGAGAGAGAGAGAGAGAGAGAGAGAGAGAGAGAGAGAGAGAGAGAGAGAGAGAGAGAGAGAGAGAGAGAGAGAGAGAGAGAGAGAGAGAGAGAGGAGAGAGAGAGAGAGAAAGAAGAGAGAGAATTGTCTATTCCGATCAGAAAAAAAAAATCGAAACTTCTGACTTGGTAATATTTAAAAATATTTCCTGTTTGCCCTGGATGAGTGGTTTAATATTCTTGAGAGAGAGAGAGAGAGAGAGAGAGAGAGAGAGAGAGAGAGAGAGAGAGAGAGAGAGAGAGAGAGAGAGAGAGAGAGAGAGAGCGTAATGATGATGACAGGAAGCAATACGGGAGAGAGCAAATACTGTCGTTGAGAGATAGCTTCAAAGAAAACGGTGGGAGGGAGTGGGTTGGAGGGAGCACTTAAACAAGTTTTACGAATACTAAAAACGAGAATAACTGAAGAAACGATCGACAGACAGACAGACAGAGAGAGAGAGAGAGAGAGAGAGAGAGAGAGAGAGAGAGAGAGAGAGAGAGAGAGAGAGAGTAAACATGACCTACTTGTTTGAGACGAGATAGGTGGACCAGTCGACCCCCCAGCGGTCGGAGAGCTGCTGCTGCCCCGGCACGCCCCCCACCACCACCACCAGGGGGTGAAGGAACGCCTCCTCCTCGGAAAACTCCGGCGGCAGACTCAGACGAACCTGAAGAAAACGGGATGTCAGTAATGGTGCCGTAGTTTTTTTTTCGGAAGAGTAGATATTTGTTGATTTGTTGAAATTTTTACATTTTTTACATACATATATATATATATATATATATATATATTATATATATATATATATATTATATGTTATATATATATATATATATATGTATGTATATTATATATATATATATATATATATATATATATATATATATATATATATATATATATATATATATATATATATATATATATATATATATATATATATTTTTTTTATATATACATTTATAATAAATAAATATATATTTATTATTATTTATTCTATGCAAAAGGGGGGGGGGGGCATGGCCGCATGGCCCCCCCGGTACGCCACTGGTCTTACTATTCATACTTTCTATTTTTTTCATATTTTTATTCTATCTGGGTTTTTTTTTTTTTCTCTCTCTCTCTCTCTCTCTCTCTCTCTCTCTCTCTCTCTCTCTCTCTCTTCTCTCTCTCTCTCTCTCTCTCTCTCTCTCTCTCTCTCTCTCTCTCTCCCCTCTCTCTCTCTCCCCCCCATCGTTCCGCTTTAACTTTTGTATCATTAATTTGTAACTTATTTTTTTCCTTCATTTACTTCATCTGTTTTTCATTGCTACCTTCTAATATCCTTATCTTGGCTATCAAGCTAACACATATTGTTAGCTTATTTATCATCATTTCTTCATCTTATGGGTGGGGCTCAGCTGTTTGTTATTTCCGCTTAAAATTACCTTAACCTTCAGCTAGTTTTATTATTCCTTCGTTTCCTACCTTGAACACGTCATAATATTATTTACTCCACCTTTCACTTCTTGTTTATATCTCAACAAACATTTCTGCTGCAGTTACTACTTGCAATTTCTATTTTATTATTCATATCATGCAGTTCACCTTGTCCCTCCACAAACTACCTTGAGTATTTTCACATTTTATATTTTCACATATTATTATATATGTTATTTCCTGTTTTCTAGTCACACCTGTATCTCGTATTCATTTGTGACTCAATATTGCAAGTCACCTATCCCTGTTTCTACCTCACACTAGATCTTCTCTCTCTCTCTCTCTCTCTCTCTCTCTCTCTCTCTCTCTCTCTCTCTCTCTCTCTCTCTCTCTCTCTCTCTCTCTCTCTCTCTCTCTCTCTCTCTCTCTCTCTCTCTCTCTCTCTCTCTCTCTCTCTCTCTCTCTCTCTCTCTCTCTCTCTCTCTCTCTCTCTCTCTCGTACTTCACTCACTTCACCTATTTCACCGCGTTTCACCTCCGTTTCAAAGGAATACAAAGGAAGCATCAAATAGCAACAGATCCATTCGTGTCCCCTATTTGAACCGCATCTCACCCAACCTTTGTTTACCTCTGACTCCTCGCATCCCCCCTGCCTCACCTTGGGGTGTAGTCAGTTCGTACACATGTTGTTTCGTACACCAGTAGATTCGTACACCAAAAAGTTGTTTCGTAGTCTGTATGAAACCATAGCCGTTTCGTACACTCAGCTCAGAGTTGAACTTAATAACTAGAGTTACGAATCGACACCAGGTATTTACGAAAAAAACTCAAAATCAGTGTACGAAACAGCTACCAAAACCTGGGTACGAAACAATTTGTGTACGAAACTCCCTGTAACCCTCACCTTGGCCGTGAAGTCGCCGTCCAGCTTCACCCGGAACTCCTTGCGCTGCGGCCAGGCCATGGTGTCGCTTTCGTCCCTGAGGCGCGTGTTGTTGTGCACGAAGAGCAGCACCTCCTCCTCCAGCAGGGAGTAGAGCATGGTGTGGGGCACGCCGGGACCCTCGCACTCCAGCAACACCTGACCAAGGGGAGGAAGGAGGAGAGTTTGAGTGAGAGAGAGAGTGTGTGAGAGAGAGGGAGAGAGAGAAGTGGAGGTGGAAAGAGAGCGTTTGAGTGAGAGAGTGAGAGAGAAAGAAAGAAAGAAAAAGAAAAAAGGAGGAAGAGGATGAGGAAAGAGAGAGAGAGAGAGAGAGAGAGAGAGAGAGAGAGAGAGAGAGAGAGAAGAGAGAGAGAGAGAGAGAGAGGAGAGAGAGAGAGAGAGAGAGAGAGAGAGAGAGAGAGAGAGAGAGAGAGAGTTTGAGTGAGAGGAAGAAAGAAGGAGGAAGAGGACGAGGAGAGAGAGAGAGAGAGAGAGAGAGAGAGAGAGAGAGAGAGAGAGAGAGAGAGAGAGAGAGAGAGAGAGAGAGAGAGAGAGAGAGAGAGAGAGAGAATATATCAATAGTGCGGATAATCTTCTGTAGCAGCAAGTGTTTCGTTGTTTGTAAGTGTATATAGTAAAGCCAAATGAGGAATATAATTTAAGAAGCAGGTTGGTCATTTTTTTTTCTTTCATATTCTTACCAACTTGTGTAAGTGAAAATATTCGACCTGTGTTTATTTTTTGTTTACACTTAATTAACACTTTTTATGCCCGTATTTCAATTACTCATACGATACTTTTTTTTTTCCCTCACTCTTCTTCATCCATCACACTTTTAGCCACAGTCATACGTAACCTGAGTAACTTTCTCCCTTGTGACAAACTTTCCTTTATACTCCCTCGTTTATTTCCTGACTCGTATTTTTTTCCCCTCCCTATTTACCTATTATACCCTTCTACCTATTCTCCCTATTCCCTCCTTCTCCTTCCCCTATTCATTTCTCTCATTCATTCCACATCCTTTGGTACCTTCCCTCTCTTACCCATACCTGCTACCTCATTTTTTCCTCTCATCTCTCCCTATCTCCCTCCATCTGATATCCCATCTTCCTTTCTCCTCACTTGCTATCTCGTCTCGTCTCTTCTCCTACCTCTAATTTTCCTCTCATCTCTACCCATCTCCCTCTATCCTCCCGTCTCTTCGCCTCTCTCTGTATCGACTCTCCACCTTCCACCTCCTTTCTCCTTACCTCATTAAAGTTGTCCGGGCCCAGGTGAGGCGTGAAGTGTCGACAGGCGGGTGTAGTGTAGTTGAGGGCACAGGTGAGGCACTCCTGCACCCTTGGCACCTCTGCATTCACGTCAGTCACCCTCCAGAGGTGCCGATCGCTTGACTCGCTTTCGGTGTTGGCCACGTAGTACCTGTTGAAGGGAATGGAATAAGAGAGGATAGAGAAAGGAAATGGAGGGGAGGAAATAGATGTAGAAATAAATAAAACGAGAAGTAACTTAGAGAAATGGGATAGAGAAAGGAAATGGAGGGGGAAAATAGATGTAGAAATAATTAAAACAGGAAAATTCACTTACACCTGATTGTTTTGCGGGAAATGGAGGGGGAAATAGATCTAGAAATAAGGAAAACAGGAAAATTTTCATACGCATGATTGTTGTGTGGAAAAAGGAGGGGGAAAATAAATGTAAAAATAAAGAAAACAGGAAGTAACTTACACCTGATTGTTGTTCAGGAAATGGAATGGGAAAATATAAATGATAGAAAACGAGAAAATAGAAACAAAGAAAACGGGAACTAACTAACTAGAGGGGGAAACTAGATATAGAAATACGAAAACGGGAAAATGTACTTACACCTGATTGTTGTGCAGAAAATGAGGGGGAAAATAGATATGTAAATAAAGAAAACGAGAATTCACTCAGATATGTAAATAAAGAAAACGAGAATTCACTCAGATATGTAAATAAAGAAAACGAGAATTCACTCAGATATGTAAATAAAGAAAACGAGAATTCACTCAGATATGTAAATAAAGAAAACGAGAATTCACTCAGATATGTAAATAAAGAAAACGAGAACGCACTCAGATATGTAAATAAAGAAAACGAGAATTCACTCAGATATGGAAATAAAGAAAACGAGAATTCACTCAGATATGGAAATAAAGAAAACGAGAATTCACTCAGATATGTAAATAAAGAAAACGAGAATTCACTCAGATATGGTAAATAAAGAAAACAGTTCAATATACTTACACCAGATTGTTGTTCACGTCCCACGCCAGCACGGAGAACACGGTGTAGGGTCCAAAGGTGAGGGGAATGAGATGTCTGGAGCCCACCACGCCCTGGTGCACGTGTGGGTAAGTGCCTAGGGTACCGTCCACCAGGGGCGCCACCGTCATGTACCCTGTGCTGTTCTGGGCGAAGAGAGGAGCCTGTTCTATGGTGGCCCAGCGTCGAGGTGCGCTCTCCTCCACGAACAGCTGTGTGTGTGAGGGACGACAAGTTTTACAAGTTTATTGAGAAAAGTGGCGGGAGGGGAATTACAAAGAGGGGGGAACAAGTATACAAAGTTCAGAAAAACAGAAATACAGAGTAAGAATACAAAGTTGCCGGGCGATTGAGGGTGAGGGAAGGTTATATAAGAACATAAGAAAATAAAGAAGCTACAAGAGGCTGTAAGACCTACACGTGGTAGTTCTTGCTACTTGGTTGCTTGGGGCAGGTGAAAGAGAAAAAGGGTATGAGGAAGGGACGGGATTGATGAGAGGGATGGAGGAGATGGAGTGCAAGGGAGGGTGACAGGTATACATTGATGTGAAGGTACTAGTAACTGTGTGTATGTGTGTGTGTGTGTGTGTGTGTGTGTGTATGGTGTGTGTGTGTGTGTGTGTGTGTGTATTCATCTAGTTGTATTTTACAGGGCCTGAGCATCGCTCGTATGGCCCCGTCTCCATATCAACATTTTTTTATCATTCATCTTAGTGCTTAGTGTTGGCTGAAGCCACCACCCCGGGAGGTGGGTCACAAACCCCCGGCTAACACCCGGTACCCATTCACTGCTGGGTGGACAGGGGCTCGGGTTTTAAGAAGACCGCCCGTCTGTCTTCGCTCCGTCCGGGGATCGAACCCGGGACTTCTCGGTTGTGAGCCGAGCGTGCTAACCCCTAGTACACTACGGAGTTCCCCCAGTGTGTGTGTGTGTGTGTGTGTGTGTGTTTCAATGGGAAAAAAAGAGTTTGCATCAACTATTGTAACATTTCATGAACGTGTTGGGTTTCACTGACACACACACACACACACACACACACACACACACACACACACACACACACACACACACAACACACACACACACACACACACACACACACACACACACACACACACCTCCTCGCAGAACCACATGGGCGGTGTACACGTGGTTAGGACACTGATGTTGTGGGCTCTGTTCCGCCACACCACCGCCACCGTGTCCTCGTCCACCCAGCTGACGCTCGTGAAGTAGTGGTCCCTGCAGGGGTGGACACAGGGAGTTAAGGGACACCTAAGCTAAGTAAGAGTAAAGGCCGGTTCCCACTAGTCCGCTTCTACGGCCGCCGTTGCCGTTCACCGCCCAACAATGACGTCACAAAAAAGTCGACCGCACCGAGCGGCCTTGAGTTGGCTGCCATATATACAAAGTTAAAATCAAGTCATCTCTCCCGCTCGGCGGTGTCCGCTAAAGTGGAGGTGCAAACTGTGCCCCGTTACCACAAATACCACTCAAGCGGTGATGATGGTGACGTCATTGTTGGGCGGTGAACGGCAACGGCGGCCGTAGAAGCGGACTAGTGGGAACCGGCCTTAAGAGTCAGTAATAATGAAGTACATATAGAAAGTTTATATTTTTTTTCTTTTTCTCATACATATTTGTTCAGTATGGTGTCTTATGTTTGTCTATGAATAATTAAGTTCATCACAAAAGCACAATACACATGAGACAAGGACGTGGGACTCTGTGCAAAAGACACACAGGTGAGGCGTGAACACACCCAAACACACACTCATGTTTACACCTGGCCATCCATGTACAGAATCCAGCGCACGGCACACCTGAGCGCCACAACATAGGTATTCTAGTATAATATTTAGAAAGAAAAAGTCTGTCACATATGATATTCTCAAAATGTAGTTGTTGTCAATCGTTATGTGAATCACGGACTCAATGTTCTGGCGGTGCAAATGTGCTGGATTGCAAGACATAAATTTCCAGTTACCAGATTTATTTTATATCCTACTATTTTTCTTTATGGTCGGGGTTATCAATTGGGGTAAAGGATAATCAAATATCAAGAAGTGTTTGCCTATCACAAGGGGACCTACTGAAGGGATGTCTTCAATGGGAAAGGAGGCAGATGCGACACGAAACAGTTGCTTACTTATTTCTTAATTTATTTATCTTTTCATTTTGTATATTTTGCACATTGAATGACCGATGAATAAGTAGTGAAAGATGGATAAGGTTTGATTATGGAGTTATCAGGAACTATAAGATAAGATAAGATACTTTGATCCTATCTAGACACTTTGCAAGTACCAACGACAGGGTTATTGACTATACAAAGCGCCACCACACCAGGACGAACCTGGTGGGCTCGAACCGCTGACCGAATGCAGGGACGCTGCACGCAAGCCCACAGCTCTACCAGCCGAGCCACCCTGACGGGTTTATCAGGAACTGATATGATTCTTATTTTAAAGCTAAATTGGTTTTATTCTCATGGTATCAGTTTGTACGTATTTACCAATAAATCATCTTATCAAGCACAATCCAAGCATAGATAGTACCCAAATTGTAGTCAGATGTTCTTGATTAAGATGCGTCGTTAATAAATGTTTGCAGTGAAAAACTTCAGGCAATTTATCTCTGCCATGCTTGACGTACACCACCGAAAAATTCTGCTACCGTGAAATTAGTGATCTATTTGACAATGTGTTTCTACGTATCCCTTTCCTCCTTTCTTGTAAGTTTCTTCCTTGCTCCCTCATTCCTTGTTCTCTCTTAATGAGGAGGGGTGTATAATGCAGCCATTTATCTTTTTACGATCCATTGCTTAAGGACCATGACGCTGTTATAACAAATTATCTTGGCAGTAATCAAGGTGAGTCATCAAGGGAATGGATGCCGCAGTGGGGTAAGACCTGACCGGCGTGCAGCACACTTAAACAAAGGGCTGTGTGGGATAGTTTTTCTTAATATATACGAAGGGATGGATTAAGGGTGGCTAGTCTCGCTCTCCTTGTGTGTTTTGGAGGCTCTTTGTAGGGTGGATCAGGAGGGAAGGATCAGAGGGAAGGCACACAATTGGTGGCAGCGTAAGGATCAACCCATCACAAAGGAGACGAGGATAACAATGCGAAGCTTCTCTATATTGTCCTCCTCGTCCTATTTTCCCTCCCATAATCTCCTTCCTATGCTTCCTCCTTTGTTACTTCCTTCAAAATAATGGAAGGATAAAAGGGACGCCATAAAATTGGTGGCAGCGTTAGGATTAAACTATCTCCAAGGCAAGGAGGATAAGTGTGCAAGGCTTCTATGTATTACCCTTCTCTTCCTATCTCTCCCTTCCTCGTTCTCTTTCTATTTCCTTCCTTCTATCACGCCCACCCTCCCCTCTCCCTATCCCTGACTGCTAACAGGATCCCTTTGAAAGCCACTAACAACACGAAGGACTCGATGGGGGAGGACAAACCACAGGCCCACTGACTGGCTTTTGACTCGTGTGGGTGGCTTGAGATCCTTGGGTGTGGGCGTGGGTGTGGACCGCCCGAGCTCCACCACCCACAGCGAGACGGAAGGGTTGGGAGTGTCCACCTGGCAGGGGAAAAAGGGAGAAAAAACGAGTGTCAGAATGTATAATTGCTTGTGCATTCTCTCTCTCTATTTTTTGTGTGTATGTATGTATGTGTGTGTGTGTGTGTGTGTGTGTGTGTGTGTGTGTGTGTGTGTGTGTGTGTGTGTGTGTGTGTGTGTGTGTGTGTCTAAATTTCAAATGCCAGAAGTTTCTACCTGTACGTATTTTGTTTCGGAGACTTAGACCACATTGTACTCTCTCTCTCTCTCTCTCTCTCTCTCTCTCTCTCTCTCTCCTCTCTCTCTCTCTCTCTCTCTCTCTCGTCTCTCATCCTCTCTCTCTCCTCTCTCTCTCTCTCTCTCTCTCTCTCTCTCTCTCTCTCTCTCTCTCTCTCTCTCTCTCTCTCTCTCTCTCTCTCTCTCTCTCTCTCTCTCTCTCTCATACCTTAGGGTACCGCACAGCCTCGATGGTCGGGTACGCGTCGTTATAGACTGGGATTTTCATTTCTAAGACGTTGGTATCATTAAAGGTGGCATAGCAGAGTCTTGTGCCGTCACTGCTGGCCCAGACCGCGGAGACGGAGTGGAGAATGTACTCTGCAAGGACCGAGGAAAAGCGGGTAATGGAGTGAGGAGGGATGAATAAGCAAGGAAGGTAATGGAAGGGGGAGGGTGACCGGAATGGGATGCTGAGAGGGAATGAAGGACAGGAGAAAGCAATAAGGTGAAGGTAATGAGGAGTGGAGGAATGGAGTTAAGAGAGGAATGATAGGGTCTTGAAATGTAAGGGGAGAGAGTTAATGAAGGGTGGAGGAAAGGAAAGAGGTACTAGAGCAGAAGGGAAGGAAGGTAATAGAGGGGAAAGAGAGTATGGAAGGGGAAAGGAAAGAAGTGGAATCAGGATGAATTGAAGGGTAAATAAAAAAAAAATGAAATCCTAGTTTATGGAGGGAATAACTAAAAGGAATAGTGTAAGAAGGGAAAAATAGAGTATGAAAAAAAGAAAAAAAAACGTACTTCAATTTCCTCCAGGACCTCACACTTATATAGTTTCACACTTGCCACTTAACTCATGCTTCACCACTTACTCCAATCCATACATCCAAGACCATTACCTCCACACACACACACATATTCTATTTATACTCTACTGTATCTTTAATGTCGCCTCCGTGGTGCAGTGGCTAGCGTGCCTGGCTACGAATCTGCGGGCCCTGGTTCGATCCCGGGCCAGGGCAAGCCGGTGACCAGCCTACCCAGCTGTTCTTCCTTCCTTTCGGGGTTGATAAATGGGTACCTGGGGTAACCTGGGGAAGGTAACTGTGGTAACCCGGGAGTCACACTAGCCTTGTGTCCCGGGGTAACGGGTCCTCACCCACCACAGGCTCTAAGGGCTAATGCCACGGAGATGAGCACCGCATGCCACGCGCTGCTTAGCGTATGCTCCCATCTTTACCTATCTCTCTAATCATCTTTAATTCCCACACCGCCACACCTCACCACATCAAACCCTTCCACTCCAACCTCCGTACACCTCCTAGCCACACCTCACCTATCCCTCACTCCCACAACCTCCTTACACCTCCTAGCCACACCTCACCTATCCCTCACTCCCACAACCTCCGTACACCTCCTAGCCACACCTCACCTATCCCTCACTCCCACAACCTCCTTATACCTCCTAGCCACACCTCACCTATCCCTCACTCCCACAACCTCCGTACACCTCCTAGCCACACCTCACCTATCCCTCACTCCCACAACCTCCGTACACCTCCTAGCCACACCTCACCTATCCCTCACTACCACAACCTCCGTACACCTCCTAGCCACACCTCACCTATCCCACAACCTCCGTACACCTCCTAGCCACACCTCACCTATCCCTCACTCCCACAACCTCCGTACACCTCCTAGCCACACCTCACCTATCCCTCACTCCCACAACCTCCTTATACCTCCTAGCCACACCTCACCTATCCCTCACTCCCACAACCTCCGTACACCTCCTAGCCACACCTCACCTATCCCTCACTCCCACAACCTCCGTACACCTCCTAGCCACACCTCACCTATCCCTCACTCCCACAACCTCACCTATACACATCATAACCCCAACTAACCCAATTCATTCTCCTTTATAAACAGTCTATCTCCACTCACTCACACCTTCAGTCACCTTTTACAGTCTGTCTCCCCTCACTAACATTTGCAGCCATCTTTTTTCTCTCATCTTTCCATATTCTCACACTATCTCACGCGTCTCACCCCGGTAAAGGTAGTCAATACTTCTAACTAACCCATTGCTTTCTCCTTCATAAACAGACCCTTATAAACATTCACTCACTCACACCTACAACCACTTTATCTCTCTCATCTTTCCATATTCTCACACTATCTCACGCTTCACACTCCGTCTCACCCCGATAGAGGTAGTCAGTGATGCCGTTGAAGACCAGGTGGGTGTGCCCCGTGGTGGTGAGACGCGTGACCACGGGGGACGAGGGGGACTCCTTCAGGTACACGTCATTCTGGTGGACGAGGACGAGGGCTGCCGCGGCTCCAGGTACCCAGGAGGCGTGCTGGAGCCCCGGGTGTCCCTCGCGTGCTGGGAAGGGCGTCACCGATACCATGTGCCTGTAGGAGGGTGTGAATTTAAAACCCCTTGAGACCCAGAACGTAATTTCCATTGTAATTTCGCTACCATTAGACAATTTTAGTGAATATAAGCAATATTTTAAAGATATGACCTGTTTAGTATCCTTGTCCACTAGCTAATTTGGTATATTAAGTTAGTTTTCGTAATTTTATGGCTAACAACAGACGAATTTATGTAGCAAAAGAAAGATCTGGGCGTGAAGGGGTTAAGTGAAACCTACGAAAAAGAAAGAAAACCCAAGGGAAATAGCTAAAGGAAGAGTTGATAAGGCTGTTAACTAAGGAGACAAAGTTGAAGAGGACCAATTATAAAGCGATACTAAGCGTTAAAGGTCACAAGAAGAAGAAGAAGAAGAAGAAGAAGACAAGTATAGGGTGATAAGGTGATGTAGGGTTTATTACAGTGATTTACAGTGTCTTAAAATGATGTAAGTGTGATGTATAGTGATTTATTATGATTTAGGGTGAAGTAGTGTGTCTCAAAGTGAGTGTTTGGGTGATTTAGTGCAGTACAGAGTGATTAGCTTAGATTTTGGGTGATGCAAGAGTGACATAGGGTGGTTTTTTATTACTCTTAAACTATCAGGAATGCGAAAAAAAGTCACTTGTTAGAGGAAGAATGAAAGATTAATGGTAGACTAGACTATGATAGAGTGACTTAAGGTGGCTTTCTATATGTCAGATTATCAAGAATGCGAAAAAAGTAGTTTGTTAGAGGAAGCATGAAAGACTAATGGTAGACTAAAATACTAGGCTAAGAACATGTGTTGAGAATATGTTTTTTACTGCATCACTTACTCTGAGTCCATCTGCAGCACTGTGTACTTGGCCAGGTGACGGAAGTGGCGAGCCTGTGGAAGGGAAGAGGGAGGCGAAGAAAGGATTAATTTTCTCTTCCATCTCTTTATTGGTGATGATGATGATGACGATGATGGTGGTGGTGGTGGTGGTGGGAGGGAAAATGTGATGCTCGTGAAAATGTTCGTTGTTTGTC
>JACEEZ010001878.1:301802-309302 GCA_016584305.1 Chionoecetes opilio
ATTAGGATGTTATATATACTAATATTCCATAGCAATTTATATCTTTTACATGTTTGAATTACTAAATTAAATGACATAACGTTGAAATATCTCGATTACGCAACCTTGGTTAAATTAGCGCTGTGATGGCTCGCCGTGTCCAAACAACTCTCGGTACTGATGTGTTATTGCTGTTATTGACGCGATGTAGGCAGTGTGCAGTGATAGCCAGTGTGTTAGATAAGTGTTGAAGACGTCCTGAAGCAACAGCGAGGATGACAAGCCAGGAATTATGGAAGAAAACGAGGAAAATGAGGTAAGATGAGTGTTTACTTTTCTTTCCCTCGCCATACAGGATTGAAAACAAACAAACAAACAATACTTTCTATGATACTCACGCGACGATTTTTCGTTAGTTTTCATAGGGACGTGTGCCTGTAACGACGTATGTGTTGAAGACGGCATCATCATATCATCATTTTGTGTTTTTAAGAACATTAGAACATAAGAAAATAAGGAAGCTACAAGAGGCCGTGAGATTTTACATTTCTTCATTTTAGCCTGTAAATGCGTACCTTGCATAATGACTAGGCTGTGAATAAATTTAGAAAACGGTTGGGATACAAGTTTCGTTTACTACATAATCATAATTCTTAACAGGCATGACTTGGACAAAAACTGATAGGAGATCGTAGCGTGTATGGGCGCCCTTACGATTTCCTATGGTACGAGTGTTAATGTGTGGAAGAAAAGTTTGGTTAAGATTCGTTTGATCAACCCTGCCAAAGTATTCCATGTATTATTTCAGTTCTCATCCGTGAAATAATAAACCCTTACCTATTCAATAATGGTGTAGAACGTATTAATGTGTCGTTTCGGTCAAGAAATAAACAATGTAGGTAAAGACACATCATAACCTACCAGAAAATAATAACTCGTGTAAGAAAAAGTAGGATGATGAGAACCGAAAATTGCGTTTAATATAGTTTCTTATTTTTGTATATATGTATCCTAAAGTCCGTAATTTATCATTCTTCATATTGCTATACATACAAACTCATCATCCTTGTAATTTTCTAGTGATGTGAATAGTATATAGTACCGTGTGGGTTAGTAGGTGGGTTAGTGGGTGAGTTAGTGGGTGGGTTAGTGGGTGGTTAGGTGGGTGGGTGGGTGGGTAGTGGGTGGGTTAGTGGGTGGGTTAGGGTGGGTTAGTGGGTGGGTTAGTGGGTGGGTTAGTGGGTGGTTAGTGGGTAGGTTAGTGGGTGGGTTAGTGGTGGGTTAGTGGGTGGTTAGTGGGTGGGTTAGTGGGTGGTTAGTGGGTGGGTTAGTGGGGAGTTAGTGGGTGGGTTAGTGGTGGGTTAGTGGGTGGTTAGTGGTGGGTTAGTGGGTGGGTTAGTGGGTGGGTTAGTGGGTGGGTTAGTGGTGGGTTAGTGGGTGGGTTAGTGGGTGGGTTAGTGGGGGTTAGTGGGTGGGTTAGTGGGTGGGTTAGTGGGTGGGTTAGTGGGTGGGTTAGTGGGTGGGTTAGTGGGTGGGTTATGGGTAGGTTAGTGGGTGGGTTAGTGGGTGGGTTAGTGGGTGGGTTGTGGTGGGTTAGTGGGTGGGTTAGTGGGTGGGTTTGGGTGGGTTAGTGGGTGGGTTATGGTAGGGGTGGGTGGGTAGTGGGGTGGGTTAGTAGGTTGGGTTAGTGGTGGGTTAGTGGGTGGGTTGGGTGGGGTTAGTGGGTGGGTTAGTAGGTGGTTGGGTGTGGGTTGTGGGTGGGTTAGTGGGTGGGTTGGGGGTAGTGGGTGGGTTAGTGGGTGGGTTGGGTGGGTTAGTGGGTGGGTTAGTGGGTGGTTGGGTGGGTTAGTGGGTGGGTTAGTAGGTTGGTTGGGTGGGTTAGTGGGTGGGTTAGTGGGTGGGTTGGGTGGGTTAGTGGGTGGGTTAGTGGGTGGGTTAGTGGGTGGGTTGGGTGGGTTAGTGGGTGGGTTAGTGGGTGGGTTGGGTGGGTTAGTGGGTGGGTTAGTGGGTGGGTTAGAGTCAAAGGTGTCTTCTCTTCATCAAACTAATCACCATTTTTTGTGCCGCTACGAAAGAAAACGTTAGATTAAAAACTTAAAAAGGGGGGACATATTTATTTCGAACCTGAATGACGTTAATTCTTCAGGTCACAGACAAAACGACGTTATATCTTTTCATTTCATACAATATGTGATGTGAACGGTAATGTGTTGAAAAATGTAGTATGCCTAATGTAGCTTTTTTTTATTTTCGTTATATTTATTAAAGTTTAATCTGCTTAAGAGATATGGAGAATTGAATACAAGTAAATACTTCTAACCATTTAAATGATTGAAAATGGAAATATCTCACTGTCTGTTTAAGTTTTATGGAGGAAAAACAAATACTTCTCACCAATTATATTATTGAAAAGTATAAATATCTAACTATATCACTCTGAATCCTGTGCTACAATGAAAGGAAGTCTACATTTATGTGATCAATTTGTTTGTTTGCCGCCACAATGTCATCATCACAATGGCTTTCTGTGTAACCCGTTTTGGCGCTGTGAGGGAAACAAATTCATCAAGTGGACGAGGTGGATGAGGTGGAATGGCGGGTGATTCATCCAACCCCGGGATGACGCGGGGAAAAAATGGCATCGTTACAGGGATTTACTGAGAGTGCGATTTATTTGGCGCGAGTGCAAATAAATTAAAGTTTGTGATCGTGTGTGTGTGTGTGTGTGTGTGTGTGTGTGTGTGTGTGTGTGTGTGTGTGTGTGTGTGTGTGTGTGTGTGTGTGTGTGTGTGTGTGTGTGTGTGTGTGTGTGTGTGTGTGTGTGTGTGTGTGTGTGTGTGTGTGTGTGTGTGTGTGTGTGTGTGTGTGTGTGTGTGTGTGTGTGTGTGTGTGTGTGTGTGTGTGTGTGTGTGTGTCCAATCATGATTCAAAGCCCGGATGCTGCTTATATTGAAAGTGTTTATAGAAAAATGCTTAATATTTCTTTATTATTCTAACTAATTATAGATATTATGTTATTACTAGCCGCAAAGCCGCCCTCCGGGCGGACTTTTTGGCTAGCTCCTGCGGAGGGCTATTGGTGGGCCTTCGGCCCACCACCTGTGTTTGGTGGGCCGAAGGCCCACCAAACACAGACTCTCCAGATAGCCCCTTCTAACTTTCCTCAAATCATGGATGTAGAAATGTCTATTAACGCCAACCCATTCACTCACCCCCAACCCATTCACTCACTCATTACCCATCACCCCCCACCCATTCACTCACCCATTACCCATCACCCCCCACCCATTCACTCACCCATTACCCATCACCCCCCACCCATTCACTCATCCATTACCCATCACCACACACCCATTACCCATCACCCCCCACCTATTCCCTCACCCATTCACTCACCCATCACCCCACACCCATTACCCATCACCCCACCCATTCACTCACCCATTACCCATCACCCTACATCAAGGTTTCCTCAATTCTCGCAACCCACATTTTTTTTCACAATTCTCGCTAATAGGCTGCTAAAAAAAAAAAAAAAAAGTGATCGGATCATCTCATAAATGGGCTTAAAACGTTCCCCTGGTCGAGCTGGTTCCAAAACTGTGCCATATGATGGGATTCCGCCACAGGGGGCGGCACCCATCGCGGACAGACAGACACACACACACACACACACACTTTCGCTTATATTATTATAGATAGATTTCCTCGTTGGGGTTTTGCCTCTCTGTTTATTAATACATTGATTAATTTATTCATGAACTCATTTATTCGTATGTCATTTAATCATGGAGTATAGAGTATATTTTCCTTTTTTATATATGTATCTGAATTCATATTAAATCTCTTCATATCCTCATGTCTTTCTGTTTGCCTGTATCTATCTCTGTTTCTATCTATCTATCTATATCATCTATCTATCTATATCTATCTATCTTTCAATCTATGGTATTTTTGTATGTGTGTTTCTATTCCTATTCCTATTTTATCCTATTCCTATAACGAGAAGCCTATCTATGGCCTCTATTTATCTGTCCTTTAATTGTCAGGGGATAGGATATGCCCTTCTAGCCTTGCCTGCACCCCCTCCCTCGCGGCCTCCGGAATTAATGCGTGCAAACGATATTGAAATGCATTCCTATCTGTTATCTGTCGCGCCAGGAAATGGAATTATACACGTGGCTCTAAGTGAATAATGAAACACTAAAAGATATATATGAATAATGTATAAGTTACTGAGTTGCTTAAAGTAGTATGATTCCAATTTTCTCCTGTATTTATTCATCCTATAGCTACGTATTTTTTTTTTTATTATTTATTTTTTTTTCTCTTGGGTTTATCGAAATGTAATATGAAATCAAGTTCCTCATTTATTATTTATCCTTTCTTTCTTTCTTTATTTACGTATTTGTTTTCTTATTATAGCTATTTGTTTTCTCTTGTGTTTGTCAAATTTTTGTATATATCTTTCAAAGTAAGTTTTTGTAAATAGGCAGAAAATACCTTGCTCGATATTGCTTCCTCAAATTCATAAAAGAAAATGACACCGACTCGACGTTCAGTCCCTCTTTCCTTATTTGTTTTGTGTCGCATTCATGAATATTTTTTTTTTATAATAAAGGCAAGGAGTAAAAGAATGGCAGCAGGACCGAGGCAACAAGGTATAGCAGGGAACGTGAAATTGTTTACCAGTGTTATTAAACTTTCTCATTCTTGTTCGTGTATGTTCACAATTTTATTTTAGAGCTGGTTTGTGTGTGTGTGTGTGTGTGTGTGTGTGTGTGTGTGTGTGTGTGTGTGTGTGTGTGTGTGTGTGTTGTATGGTATGTATGTATGTATGTATGTATGTATGTGTGTGTGTGTGTGTGTGTGTTTGTATGTATGTATGTATGTATGTATGTATGTATGTAGTATGTATGTATGTATGATGTATGTTGTATGTATGTGTTTGTGTGTGTGTGTGTGTGTGTGTGTGGTGTGTGTGTGTGTGTGTGTGTGTTGTGTGTGTGTGTGTGTGTGTGTGTGTGTGTGTGTGTGTGTGTGTGTGTGTGTGTGTGTGTGTGTGTGTGTGTGTTGTGTGTGTAGTAAGTAAGTAAGTAAGTAACGTTTATTGCTAATAATAAGACAAATGTTGTAATATATACAAATTTCATAAACATTAGCCAGCACGGTCCGTCGAGCCGAAGCTCCATGACGGACATATAGTGTTACTGTATTGTTAGCGGGCGTGGAAACTTAAAGTAATCGTCCAGACCATTTCATCATTCCTGATTTAATGCAATAAAATCATAGCCATTAACGAGTATATCAACATTACGTCGTCACTTTTTGTATCCAGTCGGCTGTTTTTAAATAATCCGCAATCAAAATCTGCAAATTCCCCGAGTTTTCAAAACACTCTCAAGGTTTGAAGACGCTCAGGCTCAGGCTCGGTGACGTAGCATCAGGGAGGCTCATCTTCCCGCGCTGATCAGAGAGGCACGTAAACACAGAGATAAATATAGTACTTGAAGATATTTGGGTGTTTCTGATGGATTTTTTTTGCTATATGCCACATGCATGCATCCTTTATGGGTGCAGCAAGACAGCTGTGCCTTTCGAGAAAAGTTTGCACACGGAAAGGAGTGGCGTGTGTAGGGTGATACACGCCTATAGTGTGTTGGGGCGAGCAGTTGTGTTGAGAAACGGTGTGTAGTGAGGGTACACAGCGGTTATACTGCCAAGTGTAGGACCTCCAACACCATACCAGATCAGGTGGCCCTATTAGACAGGGACGCCAGGACTGGCAGCAGCGGTGGACCACCACGACTGTGAGGCTTTGCCTCTTAACAAGACCAAGTAAGCCTTCACCTCACCTTGTGGTGAGAGACCCTGTGGTGGTGTGGCTGTCACACTTTCTGCCTTCCCGCCCGCATATTTTCCAACTCTATGCTGTAATTAATGCTAGTATGTGGTTTCCGAGTAATGACGTTTGACTGTAGCTCCAAAACTAACCATAGGATTTTCTCGAAAGTACCTTCATTGTGATTCCCACACACACATGGTTTAACCTTATTTACCAATCCATGTTTTGGAGAAGTGCCAGGTCCTCCTGCTGAACCTCAGGCTCTGCTAACACCTGTTCATCCACCTCGTACTCGGGCTCAAACATATAGGATCCCATGACAATCTGAGGTTCGTTTTCCTCATAGTATACGCGACCAGCGTCATTTCTTTCGGTGTCAGATTGAGCATCGTACTCTAGATCTGTCACAGTGACAGATTCACTGTCTGACATCGAAGTACAATCGCTCATCATAACATTTGCCGACAGGTGTCAGACAGAGTGTCTGCGGGCGTCCCTGTTCTGACGTCAGCAATAACAGTCGTAGCCCTGTTGGAGGGAAGATTTTTTTTTTCGCGCGCTTTTTACAAAAGTCGTGTTTTTACGGAAATGAGGCCTGGAAATCAATTATTTTTGGTGGATAAGGTGTTTTGAATGTACATTCAACATAATTCGGCAAAAAAAAATTGGGTCTGGACGATTACTTTAAGACTAGCTGAAGGATTATTTGCCTAAATAAAGTTACATACATAGAAAAATATATCCAAACTGAGGATAACTACATTCGGTAATGACACGGGTAATAAATGGAATTACAGTAGTAGCAGAATACAAATAATTGTAATAATAATAATAATAATAATAATAATAATAATAAAAAATTAAAAACAATAGATATAACTAAAAAAAAAAATAATAATAATAGATTGAGCAGATAAACTAAAAATATTTATACCTGTAGTAAACTAATAATTACATATTTTGTTGATAAAGTAAATACTTTTTAATTTCTCTCTTATATCTAACTAAATTGGTAGTTGTAAGGAGAACTTTTTTATCATGAGGCATATCATTAAACAGTTTCGGACCAAAACTGATAACACTGTTTTTAAATAATGTTGTTCTAAATATTGGACAAATAAGGTTAATATTATTACTCCTTGTATGGGTAACATTTTCAACTAATTTAAATATTATGTTTTGTCCTTGACTTTTGAATATTAATAATAATGTAAAATATTTGTGAATAACAGGGAATTTTAAAATATTTGTTTCAGAGAATACTTTTGCTGTTGAGTCAAACTTTTTAAAGAAAAATATACACCGAAGAATTTTATTTTGTGCTATTGATAATTTACTTAAAAAAGAGGGCCATGTGCATGCCCATATAGGAGCACAATATATGAGGTGTGAGTAACAAAGAGTATAATAAATGCTGATCATTGCCTCTGTAGTTAGGTTATGGCGGACTCTGTATAGAATGCCAGTTATCTTAGAAAGTTTCAGACATGTTTGATCAATGTGCTTTTTCCAATTTAAGTTTTCATCAATCGTGGACACCAAGAAATTTTGCATGATTGACTTGTTCTATAATTTCGCGATCTAATAATATTGGAGGGACGGAGATATTCACAGACCTATTTTGAAATAAAATATAATTTGTTTTTGAAATATTAAGTTTTAATTTATTTGATTGA
>JACEEZ010001878.1:319302-324302 GCA_016584305.1 Chionoecetes opilio
TATATTCCCATATATTCATCTTTTTATTATTTTCCCATATTTTAAGATTTATTTCTAACTGTATTCTTTCCAATTTATTTTACCACCTTCTCTGTCATTCTCACCTCCTTCCTTCCCTCTCCTCTCTCTCTCTCTCTCTCTCTCTCTCTCTCTCTCTCTCTCTCTCTCTCTCTCTCTCTCTCTCTCTCTCTCTCTCTCTCTCTCTCTCTCTTTCTCCTTCCTTCGGCCCTGAAGTTTGGTACATTGATAATGATACGGTAACTTGAAATTGCGGCAAGTTGAACAGGCTGGAAAGGAAGAAGGAGAGAAGGAGAAGGGAGTGAGACAAGGAGACCAGGAGGGAGGAGGGAGGGGAGAAGGAGGGATGGGGGGGAGGAAGAGCAAGAAGAAGGAGGGGAGGGGGTAGTGGAGGGTGGTAAGTAAGAGCAGGAAAAATAAGAATAAGAGAGAGGTAAAACGCCAGAGGGGAAAGAAGAAGGGAGAGAATACGTAAAGAGAAATGGGAAGTGCAGAGAGAGAGAGAGAGAGAGAGAGAGAGAGGAGAGAGAGAGAGAGAGAGAGAGAGAGAGAGAGAGAGAGAGAGAGACTTCGCAGGAGTAATTTCATCTTAATATTATAATCAAGGTATATATTTCATCACAAGTTCACCTGCATGTAAGTAAGTCGCCTCACCTGCCTCGCCTGTGCGCCAACTTCCACTTAACCTGCAGCAATTCAGGGCACACGTACAGGCACACAGGACCACACGCACGCACGCACACGCACACACACGAACCACACACACACAACACACACACACAACACACCACACACACACACACACACACACCACACACACACACACACACACACACACACACACACGTGCATACTAGATTTATACAGTCTTGGGAGAAACACACACACACACACACCACGCACACGTGCATATACTACATTTATAGTCTTGGAAGAAATACACACACACACAGTCACACACACACACACACACACACACACACACACACACACACACACACACACACACACACACACACACACACAGTCACACACACACACACACAGTCACACACACACACACAAACACACTCACACACACACTTTAAAATAATATTAATCCCATCTGATTGAAAACACACATTCCAATTTTCATATTAATTAGATATCTCCGAAAAAATGCTTAATTCTTAGACCTAAGACAGGAAATTGACAGAGAGGAGGGAGGGGAGGGAAACGGGAGGGAGGAGAGAGGGGAAGGAGGGAGAAGAGGATGAAGAAGAGGGGAGAGAGGAGAGAGAAGGAGGAGGAAAGGAGGGAGATAGGATGGAGAAAAGGAGAGAGGAAAGGAGGAGAAGGCTAGAAAATGGAAAGAGGGGTACAATGGGGTTAAAGAGAGGGAGGGGAGAGAGAGAGAAGAAGGAGGGAAGAGAGGGGAGAAAACAAGAGGAAGCAGGTTGGAAATAGAAGAGGGGAGTTACAAGAGGGTTCAAGGGAGGGTAAGGTCCAAGGTTCTTAAAGGGGGGGGGGTAAGGTCCGTGAAGGGGGGGTGAACCTAGGACAAGGGGGTGATTTAGGTCATGGCTTGTGTCTCGGGTCAGGGAGGTCTTCGCTAAGTGGATTATGGTCTGGTTTATGTTTTTTCCTCATTTTCTTTTCTCTTTACTTTTTCTATTAGGAGGAGGAGGAAGGAGGAGGAGGAGGAGGAGGAGGAGGAGATGGGTGAAGAGGATTACATAGGATTACATAGGAATAACAGACACCAGGAGACCTATTGGTCCATGACGAGGGTATCTGCTGAACTACATACTACTAACTATCAACTACTTGTAAGAAAACAGTTGGAAAATGATACCATGTCCTTAAAAGAAGATAGGAACATGGAAGTTTCGTAGTGCAGAAAAATAGGGTATGAAATACTAACTACAACTACCACTACCACTACAACTAATCGATCCGGGGGACTAAATATGAATTCGCAGGGCACTATCAATACCCATTTACTTTACAGTGCGCGTCAAGCCTGTTTTTAAATGAAGTTATTGTGCTGGCTTCGACAACATTTGCTGGTAACTTGTTCCATCGATCAACGACTCTCACATTGAAATAATTTTTAGGGAGATCAGTGATGCAACGTTGACCGTTTAGTTTTAAACCATTATTTCTCGTTGTCACTTGAGTTGAAAGCTCGAATAGGTTCTCTTGATTAATGACATCAAATCCTTTTAGGATCCTAAAGGTTTCTATCAAGTCCCCACGGATTCTACGATCCTTTAAGGAAAACATATTAAGTTTCCGCAGTCTCTCTTCATAAGATGAATTTCGCAGAGATGGAATTTGTTTGGTTGCTCTTCTTTGCACTGATTCCAATTTTGCTTGGTCTTTTACGAAACAGGGCGACCAGAATTGAACGGCATATTCCAAGTGCGGCCTAACCAAGGACGTGTATAATTGTGTCATTACTTTCGGAGTTTTATGTTCAAAGTTACGTTTAATAAAGCCCAACATCATATTTGCCTTTTTACTGGCAGCTAGGCAATGCGTACTGGTTTTAAGATCATTTCTGATGATGACATCTAAATCTTTTTCCTGCTGTACTTCAGTTAACGATTTATTTTGCATTTGATAGTTATATTTGAGGTTATCGTTGCCTATATGCATTACTCTACATTTATCGGAATTGAATTTTAATAGCCATTTATCACTCCAGTCTGATAGTTTGTCGAGATCACTTTGTATGAGTTCGCAGTTTTCTCTAGTATATTCTTTACCGCCTAATTTGATGTCATCTGCAAATTTCGATATTTTAGATACAAGTCCGCAGTCGAGATCGTTGATATATATCAGAAAAAGAGTGGGACCCAAGACCGAGCCCTGAGGCACCCCACTAGTAACATCTAACCAATCAGATGTTTCGCCATTTATTACTACCCGTTGTTTACGATTTGAAAGCCAATCGCCAATCCATGAACATAATTGCTCTCCTAAGCCATGTGCCCTTAGCTTGGTCAAAAGTCGCTTATGGGGAACTGTATCGAAGGCTTTCTGAAAATCAAGGTATATTACATCTGAGGGAATTTTAGCGTCCCAGTTTCAATAATGACATTAAAAAATCCATAGGTTTGTTAAGCAGGATCTCTTATTTCGAAATCCTGCTGCGAGTTTAATATTGAGTTATTTTCATCGAGAAAAGACACTATTTTATCCCGCAATATTTTCTCAAATAGTTTAACAATCACAGACGTTAGACTAATTGGGCGATAATTACTTGCGAGGCTCTTACTCCCTTTCTTGAATATCGGTGTAACATTAGCTAATTTCCACATACTAGGAACATTTTTGTCCATTAGCGATTTATTGAGGATAATCTTTAGTGGAAGCGAAAGTTGACTGACATTTACGAAGTAATCGCGGCGAAATTTCGTCCACCCCCACGGATTTTGCTGGGTCAAGTTTCTGCAAATACTTTGATATTTCGTCTACTGTTATCTCTCCTATTACCAGTCTATCCCTTTCGAGTCCTGCATACATGTTTACTGGTTCTGGTAATGGAGTTTCGTCTTCTTTAATAAATACCGCATTAAAGTATTCATTGAGTACGCATGCCATGCTCTTATTACCATTTACCAAGATGTTATTTTTATCTTTCAGTGGCCCAATACTTGTTTTGACGTTTTTCTTACTTCGAACGTATTGAAAGAACCTTTTCGGGTTGAGGAGGAGGAGGAGGAGGAGGAGGAGGAGGAGAGGAGAGAGGAGGAGGAGGGAGGAGGAGGAGGAGGAGGAGGAGGAGGAGGAGGAGGAGGAGGAGGAGGAGGAGGAGGATGTAAATTTTAGTGCTATGTTTATTTTCTTCTATCTAATCATCTTGTCAATTTTGGAGTAATCAATTAACTACACATATTTACACACACACACACACACACACACACACACACAACACACACACACACCCACACCCACAACACCCACACACACACAACACACACACAGTATAATGAGTTCTATAAATACTTCGTCAGCGTTTCATAACTACCTGTTTGAATATCTCCCTAATGACTGTGTAGTTAATTAGAACACGTGTCACTTTTACCCTCCTACCTCCCCTCTGTCCCTCCCCTCCCCTCTATTCCCCTCTTATCCACTCCTCTCTATCCACTCACCTACCTGTACTCCCCTCTTATCCACCCCCATATCCACTCACCTACCTGTACTCCCCTCTTATCCACCCCCATATCCACCTCCCTACCTGTACTCCCCTTATCCACCCAATCCACCCCTACCTGTATCCCTCCTCTTATCCACCCCCTATCCACTCCCTACCTGTACTCCCCTCTTATCCACCCCCATATCCACTCCCCTACCTGTACTCCCCTCTTATCCACCCCCATATCCACTCACCTACCTGTACTCCCCTCTTATCCACCCCCCTATCCACCTCCCCTCACCTGTACTCCCCTCTTATCCACTCCTCTCTATCCACTCACCTACCTGTACTCCCCTCTTATCCACCCCCATATCCACTCCCCTACCTGTACTCCCCTCTTATCCACCCCCATATCCACTCCCTCACCTGTACTCCCCTCTTATCCACTCCCCTATATCCACTCACCTACCTGTACTCCCCTCTTATCCACCCCCTATATCCACTCACCTACCTGTAATCCCCTCTTATCCACTCCCTTATCCACCTCCCTCACCTGTACTCCCCTCCCTGTACTCCACCCTTATCCATCTATCCACCTCCCCACATGTTCACTCCCCTCTTTCCACTCCCCATATCCAACCTACCTGTACCCCTCTTATCCCCTCTATCCACCTCACCACCTGTACTCCCTCTTATCCACTCCCCTATATCCACTCACCTCCTGTCACTCCCCTCTATCCCCCCCTCTGTCCATCACTACCTACTCCCTCTATCCAACTTCCACTCCCTACCTGTACTCCCCTCTTATCCACCCCATATCCCTCACCTACCTGTCTTCTCCCTCTTATCCACCCCT
>JACEEZ010001878.1:329302-334302 GCA_016584305.1 Chionoecetes opilio
CTTCCTTCCTTCCTTCCTTTCATCCTTCCTTCCTTCCTTCCCTCCTTCCTTCCTTCCTTCTTCCTTTCATCCTTTCCCTTCCTATCTTTCCTCCTCCTGCTCCTTTCATCCTCCTTCTTCTTCCTTCCTTCATTCTTTCCTTCTTTCTTTCTTCTTCATTCTTCCTTCTTTCCTTCCTTTCTTTCATCTTTCTTCCTTCTCCTTCCTTCCTTCCTTCCTTCCTTCCTTCCTTCCTTCCTTCCTGCCTGCTGCCTGCCTGCCTGCCTGCTGCCTGCCTTCTTCCTTCCTTCCTTCTCCTTCCTTCCTTCCTTCCTTCACTTAATCCTATTTCTTAAACCATGATTTTCCTCCCTCTCTCCTTTCACCTCTTATTTTTCCTTCATGATCTATTAATTTTTCTCTCTTCTTCTTTCTTCTTTCTTCTTTCCCTTACGTTTTCGTGTCATCTCTTTTTTTCTATTTTTCTTCCTCATTCCCTCGTTTCGTCTCGTTTCCTCTCTTATCTCTCTTTTCTCTCTCTTTCTCTCTTTTTCTCTCTCACTCTCGTAACCTTGCAGACATGTAAACAATCTCATTTCAAGAGCAATTGCACCCCATTTGTTTGCGCTTCAACTACTTAAGCATAGGGTTTCTACTTAGGCTAATGCTGACCTGGTATATATTTCTTATCTCTTTCTATCTTATCTCTCCTTCTGTATTATATTTCTTATCTCTTTCTATCTTATCTCTCCTTCTGTATTATATTTCTTATCTCTTTCTATCTTATCTCTCCTTCTGTATTATATTTCTTATCTCTTTCTATCTTATCTCTCCTTCTGTATTATATTTTGTGTTCGTGTCTTTCTTATGTTGTCATTCTATCCTTTTCATTTTTTGTTCCTATATCTGTCTCTTCGTTTCTCTCTCTCTCTCTCTCTCTCTCTCTCTCTCTCTCTCTCTCTCTCTCTCTCTCTCTCTCTCTCTCTCTCTCTCTCTCTCATCAGCCTTTGAACTTCTAATTTTCTCCCTGCATCCCCTCAACAGCATCTTCCCTCTCTCTCTCTCTCTCTCTCTCTCTCTCTCTCTCTCTCTCTCTCTCTCGTCTCTCTCTCTCTCTCTCTCTCTCTCTCTCTCTCTTCTTTTGCTTTCATTTGCTCGTCATGTATAACTTTCCTCACTTTTGTCCTTATCTTTTCCTCCTCCTCTTTCTCTACCTCCTTCACTTTGTTCTCTTTTTCTTCTCCTTTCTCCACCTCCTCCTCTTCCTCCCTCTCCCCATGTCATCATCATTATCGCTCTTTTTCTCCGCCATTTCCACTCGGCGTCTCCCACCTCCACCTTCGCTTATCCACCTCCATCCACATTCCACTCACTAGTCTTTGTCTTTATCATTTCTCCACCACCACTACTACCAACACTTATACACACGCTATGTCACATGTTTTTTCCAACTCTTTTAACTATTGCTTTCTAATCCTTAACCATTACTTTGCTACGACTATACTGTTCAACTTCTCTCTCTCTCTCTCTCTCTCTCTCTCTCTCTCCTCTCTCTCTCTCTTTCCCCTCCTCTCTCTTTTCACAAATGTTAACTCAATTGTGAATAAAAGTATTGAATCTGAATCTCTCTTTTCTCTCTCTCTCTCTCCTCCTCTCTCTCTCTCTCCTCTCTCTCTCCTCTCTCTCTTCTCTCTCTCTTCTCTCTCTCTCTCTCTCGCAAAAAAAAAAAAAAAATTTTAGCTATTCATGCAGGCAAAGAACGTTTTTTTTTTTTCATATATATATATTATCAAGTATTTTTGTTACTCTTTTTTTTTTTTTTTTTACCATTGGCTAGTCCTTTGTGGTGTAAAAAAAAATAAGTTAGAAGTTAAGATTTGCATATGAGTGTTTTTTTCTGACTTTTTTGTTTAGTTTTTTTACCTGTCATCCATTTGCTATTGAGTCTGAAGTTTAGATATTTTATTTTTATAATTTTTTTACTTGCTATATTTTGTTTACCTGATATCCATTTGCCATTGAACTTCGGGGTATCAAAGGCGCCGCTGAGCACGTCCTCCAGGGTGAATCTCGACCCACTGAACCTCGGGCCGGAGTCAGGGGGCGTGAGGAGGACCACGGAGAAGATGATGAGGCCGCACACAGCGCCGATGACCACCAGGGCGATCAGAATGCCCCGCCAGTTGCGATTATCCGGCGTCGAGGCCACCAACTCCTGAGGGCGAGGGAGGGGGGGGGAGGTGAGTGGTGGTGAGGGTGGTGTGTTGTGGTGGTGATGGTGGATTGTGGTGGTGAGGGTTATGGTGAGTTAGTGGTGGTGAGGGGGAGGGAGGGTGGTGATGGTGGTGGGTTGTGGTGGTGGTGGTGATGGTGCTTGGTGAGTGGTGGTGAGTGTGGGGAGTGTGAGTGAGGGGAGGGAAGGGAAGGGTTGAGTGGTGGGTGTGGGTGGTGGTGGGTGGGTGGTGGTGATGATGGTGGTGGTAGTGCTTGGTTAGTGGTGGTGATGGTGGTGGTGAGGAATTCAAAACGGATGAAAGAATATGAAAGAACAGATAAAGTCCTAGGAAGGGGAATGAGAGAGAGAGGTGCTTGGTTAGTGGTAGTGATGGTGGGTGGTTAGTGGTGCTTGGTGGTGGTGTTGGTGGGTTGTGGTGGTGAGGGGAAGGGAGGTGGTGGTGCTTGTTCAGTTGTGGTGATGGTGCTTGGTTAGTGATGATAGTGGTGGTGGTGAGGAATTCAATAATTTGAATTTTGATAAGGGATGAAAGAATGTGATGTTAATAGGAAAATATCCGGAGAATGAAGGTAGTGGTGGTGGTGGTGGTGGTGGTGGTGGTGATGGTGGTGGTGTTTGGTTAGTGATGGTGGTAGTGGTGGTGTTTGGTTAGTGATGGTGGTAGTGGTGGTGTTTGGTTAGTGATGGTGGTAGTGGTGGTGTTTGGTTAGTGGTGGTGGTGGTGGTGGTGGGTTAGTGATGGTGGTGTTGGTGGATTAGTGATGGTGGTGGTGGTGGGTTAGTGATGGTGGTGGTGGTGGGTTAGTGATGGTGGTGGTGAGAGCGGAGTGCTGTGTGGCAGGCAAAATATTGATTAGTGGGTGTTGGGGATGGTGGTGGTGGAGCTATGATGGTGGTGGTGCTAGGGGTGATGTTGGTGGGGTTTGGTGGTGGAGGAGGTATGATGGTGGGGGTGTTAGGGGTGGGGGTGTTAGGGGTGGTTGTGGTGGTGGTGATGAGAGGTGAAATTCAGAAATTGAAATGATGGTGTGTGACTTACTTATTTTAACATCTGCTATTAAATGTTATCTCACTAAGAATATAAAAGCGACATTGATATTATAGGCTATCATCTAATAGTTACTCTACGTACGTACATGGAAGTATATCCGTAGACGTACACATATACATACACGCACACTCGTACATATATAAAATTATAGCTAAACGGTGTTACGTGTTTCCAGAAAGACATGTGCAACAGCAGCTAGTTAACACACACACACGCACACACACACACACACACACTAGAACACTGACCACGGAACAGTGTCTATGCGCTGTGACCACGGCAGCAACAACAACAATAACAACAACAACAACAGCAGCAGCAACATCAACAGCAACAACAATAACAATAGATATTATAACAACAGCAGCATTATAGTCATCATTTTCATCATCATATCCCATTTGAGAACACACACACACACACACACAAACACACACACCACACACACACAACACACACACACACACACACACACACACACACACACACAGATAAACAAACACACACAACACACACACACACACACACACGATCACACACACACGACACAACACACACACACACACACACACACACACACACACACACACACCTACATAGGAAGGGGGGAGGCACTACAAGCTCTCCGTAATTACTAGATTTACTAGATAACAAGAAGCTGATCTATCCACCTTATCTAACACAAGTATCGCATCTAATAGCGTACTAATTACTTAATAACACCTGTCGTGCATCTATCCACCTATCATCCAAGGCTTATCGCACGTAACACATTTATTATGACAACGAAAGTATTATCTGAGTCTCATTATGATGGGTTTTTTTTTCTTTATTTTCTCTCGCGCTCTTTCCACTCTTTTTCATTCACTCTCTTTCCAAAATTCATGTTATTGAATGTGTTGCAGGATATTGATGGACTCGCATAGTGATAGATAAGATAGATAGTGGTAGATAAGCCTTCATGTGGGGGTAAGCGATGCACTTCGATTCACCATTCATCTATACTTTTATTTTACGGTGTGTGCTGGCGCGTGCATGTGTGTGTGTGTGTGTGTGTGTGTGTGTGTGTGTGTGTGTGTGTGTGTGTGTGTGTGTGTGTGTGTGTGTGTGTGTGTGTGGTGTGCTGGCGCTGTGTGTGTGTGTGTGTGTGTGTGTGTGTGTGTGGGGTGTGGTGTGTGTGTGTGTGTGTGTGTGTGTGTGTGTGTGTGTGTGTGGTGTGTGTGTGTGTGTGGTGTGTGTGTGTGTGTGTGTGTGTGTGTGTTGCGCGCGCCATAGCTACACTCTTTACACAACATATGTACATACACAACATTGCAAATATTGACACAGACACACATCCACCCACACACACACACACACGACACACACACACACGACACAGCAGACTCAGCAGAAGCACAGAGACATCCCTCCATCACTGCTGAGTTGCTGACCCAGCGTTCGATCACCCGCGGAAGAATGCCGATCAAGCATTAGCGAAAGTCAAAATCTACTTACGGAAAGGTCAAGAAAGGTCAAGAAAGGTCAAGATAGAAATAAAATGAGAAAAAAATATAATTCAGAAAAAATATCAAGCAAGAAATACTCAAAACTTCAGAATCCGAAACGCGACATTCTGTTAAATGACTTGTCAGAATTTGTAGTGTAACCTCAAAAAAAAAGAATAAGAAAAAAAATGTGCGTAGTAAAACCCTCGACAAAAAATGGACTCCCGAAATTTGTGTTTAGACTGAA
>JACEEZ010001878.1:336802-346802 GCA_016584305.1 Chionoecetes opilio
CTAAATGGTTGTATGGTAAATTAGATGTCAGGTTATTAAGTGTTGTGATTTGTGGACTGTAAAGAGAGAGAGAGAGAGAGAGAGAGAGAGAGAGAGAGAGAGAGAGAGAGAGAGAGAGAGAGAGAGAGAGAGAGAGAGAGAGAGAGAGAGAGAGAGAGAGAGAGAGAGAAGATAAACAAGAACAGACAGAAACAACAAGACTGAAAGAAAGACATGAGAGAGAGAAAGAGACAGATAGAGAGAAAAAAGAAAAATATTGCCTCTTTGTCAAATGTTCAGATAATTCTATAAATTATAACGACAGGCGTCTGTTTACTGTAGTATATTTTGTTGGGGTGGACAGCCGTGAATGGTTTTGATAGGTATAGATGAATGGTTAATAAGTTTTGTGATTTGTGACATTACTTCTTTGTCAAATGTTCAGATAATTTACTATAAAGTGATTAAAGTCTGAAACCAGGGTGTATAGAGTGTAGATATATAGTTATGTGGTGGAGGACTGAATGTGGGTTTGGAGGTAAATATGGGTGTTAGGTTATGTGAAGTGATGGTGTGATTTGTGAGGTTGGTTATAATGGGTGGGCTGGTAATTATGTTAAAATTATGTTCCTTTCCTTGTGCTATTTTAACGTTATATTTTTATCTTTGTATTTTGTAGCTAATGCGCGTTTTTTGCACGTATACCTGTGCGGCCTACTTAGCTTTTACTCATATTTTCTAGTTAAGATTAGTATTATATTTTCTGTTTCCCCCCCCCCACTATATAGTGAGGGTTGCAATTTCTGCATTATTTTGGTTTTGCAGAATGAATCATACTCGGATTTATTGTTATATGCTAATTGTGTTTTCCATTATTTTGTGGAATTCCGTAATCGTGTTGGTTCGTTCAAACTTTATTTTTTTTTTTTGTATGTTCGATAATTGTCTTGAAATGTTGTTGAAAGTTTTCGACGTCGATATTATTCTTCACGAATTTTGGGTTTATGTATCCATTAAAAGTTTGATTTCCTGCATTTAACTAATGTGTCGCCGTATCATTTACGTCCGAGAAAACTGCCTTCACACTGCTAAAAAAAACTCATCCCTTTTCACTTCAAAAACTTTCCTTCATTCTCATTTAAAAAAACTTTCCTTCATTCTCACTTCAAAAAATGTCCCTTCCTTCCTTCCTACGTCAAAAAATCTTCCTTTTATTCGCACTTTAAAAAAAATCCTTTGTTCTCACTTAAAAAATTACTTTATTTTCACTTAAAAAATTCCCCTTTTCTTAAAATTCTCACTCTCACTAAAAAAACTTCCCTTTTTCTCACTTCAAAAATACTTTATTTTACTAAAAAAATTTCCTTATTTCTCACTTCAAAAAAAAATCCCTTTATTGTCACTTAAACACTCTTTTTCCCTTTGTTTTCCCCTTCAAAACCCCCTTTTCCCTTTATTCTCACTTAAAAAACTTGTCCTTAGCTCACTTCAAAACATTACTTTCTCATTTCTAAAAACTTCCCTTTATTCTTACTTCAAAAAACCCTTTTTTAACTTAAAAAAAAAATACCTTTTCATTTCACTTCAAAAAAATTCCATTTTTTCATTCAAAAAACTTCCTTTTATTCTCACATATAAAAACAATACTGCCCATTATTCTCACTTAAAAAAAAAAAAAAAATAATAATATGCGCACATCATAAACTTTTTCTTTATTTTCACATAAAAAAAAATTCCCTTCATTCTCATTTGATTTTTTTTTATATTCCCACTTCAAAAAAACCTTCCCTTTATTCTCTCTTCAAAAACTTCTCGCGGTACATCCCAGAACAGGTAACTTCCTTAAAATGGCTCACACAGGTAGCGACGCACACCACTTCCCCCACAAAGCCGCGTAACACCATCGGTCAACACGGTAGAAGCACACCACTACTACCCCCACCAACCCCCCCACCCCAACAGCCTTCCCCCAACCTCCCCACCCCAACAGGCCTCCCCAACCTTCTCCAACCCTCCCCACCCCAACAGCCCTCCCCAACCCCCCGTCCTCCAACCCCTCTCCCAACACCCCTCACCCCCCTGACGCTAAGGTAAACAAAGAAACTGTACCAACACTTTGTTTGTTTACATCTCGCCTTTATGTATAGGGAAGGAGCGTGTTTACAGCAGTTTACTTCCTCCTCCCTGCCTTGCCTTCCTTCCTGCCTTGCCTTCCTTCCTTCCTTCCTTCCTTCCTTCCTTCCTTCCTTCCTTCCTTCCTTCCTTCCTTCCTTCCTTCCTTCCTTCCTTCCTTCATCCCTCCCTTCCTTCCTTCCTTCCTGCCTTCCTTCTTTCCTCCTTTCTTCTTTCCCTCTTTCCTTCCTTAATTTCTCCTAACCTTCCTCAGTTTCTCCCTTCCTACTTTCCTTCCATAATTTCTTCCACCTTCCATCCCTTTCTCCCATCCCTCCATCTTTCCTTCCTTCCTTCTTTCCTCAATTTGTCTCACTTTCCCTCCCATCCTTCTTTCCTTCTTTCATTTCTTCCCTCTTTCCTTCCTTCCTTCCTTCCTTCCTTCCTTCTTATATCCTTCCCTCCCTTTACTTTTCCCTCCAATCCACACCCTCCTCCAGCTGTCCATTTTCCCTCTCTCCCTTTTCTCTCTCCTCCATTTATGCACTTTTACTATTTTTTAGTGTTTTTCGTTTTCGTTTTATACTTTGTTCTGTTATTATTTTCATCCTTTCCTTGCCTCATATTTTCCTCTTTCTTATTCTTGCGTCCTTTGCCTTTCTTTTTGTTATTCTTACTTTCGTTTAGCTCCATTCTCCTCTCCTTCCTCTGCTTCTATTTCTCTTTTCTTTTTCTTCTTTGTCCTGCTCCGTTGCCTGATTATGTTGACTCTTTTTTTTTTTTTCTCCTCTCTCTCTCTCTCTCTCTCTCTCTCTCTCTCTGCTCTCTCCTCTCTCTCCTTCGCTCGCTCGCCGCTCGCTCTCTCTCTCTCTCTCTCTCTCTCTCTCTCTCTCTCTCTCTCTCTCCTCTCTCTCTCTCTCTCTCGTCTCTCTCTCTCTCTCTCTCTCCATCTCCCTCCTCGCTCGCACGCTCGCCCCGTCTCGCTCGCTCGCTCCTCCTCTCTCATCATCTCTCTACTCTCTCTCGTCATCTCTCCTCACTCTCTCGTCTCTCTCGCTCGCTCGTCGCGCTCCTCTCCTCCACTCGGATTCTCTCGTCTCGATCCTCTCGCATTCTCTTTCTTCTCTCTCGTCTCTCTCTCTCTCTCTACACACACACATACAACACACGAGCACACACACCTACACACACACACACACCACACACACACACAGGGTACCCGTATGTGGGGAGCACGCTCGGTTCCACCGAGAAGCCGGGTTCGATCCCCGGGTGGGGCGGCCAAACAGATGGGTGTTTTCCTTAAAACGAGCCCCTGTCACACCAGCAGTGATAGGTACCGGTGTTACGGGGTTGTGACCTCTCTCGGGGTGGTGCTTCTGGCCAAAACAAGCACTAAGATGATGATAAAAGTGATATGAGACGGCCATAGAGCATTGCCTGGCCCCGTAAATACAACTAGATGAATACACTAGTGAATACACACACACACACACACACAGGACAGAGCGTGTTAGGAATTACAAGAAGGTCTCAAGCATTTAAATTGAAATTAGCCGCGAGGGAGGGGAAAAGGGGGGAATGTGAGAGGTATGATTATTGCTTCTCTCTCTCTCCTCTCTCTCATCTCCTCTCCTCTCCTCTCCCTCCTCTCTCTCTCTCTCTCTCCTCTCTCTCTCTGTCATATCTTCTTTTCTTCAAATTTTCTCCTTACTGTCTTTATTTTCTTTATATTTTGCCTCCCTTTCCCCCAAATTTTTTTGTACAAAGTTCCCCTCTCTTTCTCTCTCTCTCTCTCCTCTCTCTCTTCTCTCTCTCTCCTCTCCTCTCTCTCCTCTCTCTCTCTCTCTCTCTCTCTCTCTCTCTTTCTCATTCCCCCAACACGTAGGCAGTAGATAGGGACGTACTAGATAGGTGCAGAAATGATAGGTAAACACACGCATCAATTTCCAGATAAAATCACCAATAATGAAAAAAATAAAGTACCATTTTTTGTTCATACCTCAAAATTTAATGTGTTTTTATGCCACCTCTGTTGCATACACTTTTTTTTGGTGTATACGAGTACATGTTTTTTTTTTCTCTCTCTTATTGCATTTTCATTCCTATTGCGTTGCAGCAGAACTCGTTACCTCTTGAAATATTGTAGTGGTGGTAGTGGTAATGGAAGGGGTAGTGGGGAAGTGGATGGGGGGTGTAGTAATAAAGGTTGTTATGATGGTGATTAGGGGGTAGAAGTGGTGGGGGATATTGATAGTAGGGGGGTGTAATAGAGGTAGTAGTAGTAGTAGTAGTAGTATAGTAGTAGTAGTTATAATTTGTGTGAAGTTGTTACTATTCTCTCCCTCCCTCTCTCGCCCTTCCCTTTCTGTCGCTTCTCATTTATCTTCCCTTCCAATTCCTCTTTCGTTCCTCTACTCTTCCTCCTTTTCTCATTATCTTCATTTCTTCCTTCCATCGCTCTTGCCTTTCCTTTTCCCTTTTCCCTCCTCTTTCCTCCTCCTTCTCCTCTCCCTCCCCCTCTCTCCCTCCCTCCCTCCTCCCTCCCTCCCTCTCTCCCTCCCTCCTCTCTCTCTCTCTCTCTCCTCTCTCTCTCTCTCTCTCTCTCTCTCTCTCTCTCTCTCTCTCTCTCTCTCTCTCTCTCTCTCTCTCTCTCTCTCTCTCTCTCTCTCTCTCTCTCTCCCTCATGTAATCAACAAGTCAATGGCAAAGCATATGTGTACCCTTGCAGTGTGTGTTGTGTGTGTTGTGTGTGTGTATGTGTGTGTGTGTGTGTGTGTGTGTGTGTGTGTGTGTGTGTGTGTGTGTATGTGTGTGTGTGTTGTGTGTGTGGGTGTGTGTGTGTGTGTGTGTGTGTGTGTGTGTGTATGTGTGTGTGTGTGTGTGTGTGTGTGTGTGTGTGTGTGTGTGTGTGTGTGTGTGTGTGTGTTTTATGTTTAAAATATTGCTTCAAGGAGTGTTATTAACGTTCATGTATGTGAATAAAATTTACACACACACACACACACACACACACACACCACACACCACACCACACACACACACACACACACACACACACCACACACACACACACACACTATTTATAAGTTTTGGGTTTGTAATGTTTCGAACAGTTCTCTCTCTCTCTCTCTCCTCTCCTCTATCTCTCTCTCTCTCATCTCGTCTCTCTCTCTCCTCTCTCTCTCTCCCTCTCTCTCTCTCTCATCTCTCTCTCTCTCTCTCTCCTCTCTCTCTCTCTCTCTCTCTCTCTCTCTCTCTCTCTCTCTCTCTCGACTTAATTTTTCTCCCAAAAAATATCATTTGTTGTATTCAGTGAGGAAATGGAGGGATGCCAAGAAAGGAGGAGAAAGGGAAGGGGAAAGGGAAAACGCACTTGAGGAGGAGGACGAGATGGATGAGGAGGAGGAGGAGGAGGAGGAGGACGGGATGGAGGAGGAGGAGGAGGAGGAGGAGGAGGTCGTGGAGGGAAGATATACACTGAAGAGAGATGAAAGAAAAGTTTTGCCATTTTTCTTTTTTGTTCCGTCACCATAACTTTTTTTCACTCGTTTACGTTTTGTCTTTTGCAGTTTCTTATTTCTTACGATCCTTGCCTCTCTCTCTCTCTCTCTCTCTCTCTCTCTCTCTCTCTCTCTCTCTCTCTCTCTCTCTCTCTCTCTCTCTCTCTCTCTCTCTCTCTCTCTCCATACGTTTCTCCTTTCTCTCCCATCTGTCTTATTAAATTGATTTTACTCCCAAACCACCACTATCACTACTTCCTCTTCCTCATCATTGCGTACCTATTCGTCCAATTCCATCCTTCCTTCCATCCTTCCTTCCTTCCTTACTTCCTTCCTTCCTTCCTTCCTTTACGTTACACTCCCTTTCTCCCCTCCCTTCCACTCTCCTAGTCACCCCTTCTTCTCTCCCCTCTCCCTCTGACCCCTCTCCCCCACACTCCACAACCTCACGCAAGAAACCTAAGTGTCCTTTCGATCTCTGGCAGCGAATTAAGGCATGCTATAGACTACAATAGTGAGCGCGATCTGCCATCTGGTGGTCGTCTGGGAACTACCCGCGCAGCTAGAATGTAGGGTCTCGGGGTGTCGGGCTCGACTTATTTTCTATTGTTCCCTACCAAACCAGCTACAATTAAGTGTTGTCATGGTCAACATAGGCTTATGCAAAATGGAAATATAAGAGTTTCACATTATTCATGGCGTTATAATGAGGATTGTTGGCAAAATAGAAGCATTCGATCACAGGTGTCCTACAACATTCTATCTACTAAATACTGTAAAGGAATGCTTCAAGGCGGGTGCATGGGTTAATATTACCTCCATGTATGCAAAGAGAAGGTAATATTTACCCATACACCCGCCTTGAAGCATTCCTTTACAGTATTTAATAGAATGTTGTAGGACACCTGTGATCGAATGCTTCTATTTTGCCAACAATCCTCATTATAACGCCATGAATAATGTAGAACTCTTATATTTCCATTTTGCATAAGCCTATGTTGACCATGACAACACTTAATTGTAGCTGGTTTGGTAGGGAACAATAGAAAATAAGTCCAGCCCGACACCCCGAGACCCTACATTCTAGCTGCGCGGGTAGTTCCCAGACGACCACCAGATGGCAGATCGCGCTCACTATTGTAGTCTATTCTCTGCCCCCTATTTATATATCCTCGAAGGCCCTTAGGGAGGAGGGTTGCCAGTGGTCGCCTGATAGATCAATTCTCTGTTTTTCTTTCTCCTTCCTTTCCTGAGGCCAACCTTGCCTCCTCTTAAAACCCGCAATCGTAATCTTTTGTTCCACTATTTTCATGGTTAAGAGTGAGATTACCTCTATTGTGTGTGTGTGTGTGTGTATGTGTGTGTGTGTGTGTGTGCTTGTGTGTGTGTGTGTGTGTGTGTGTGTGTGTTGTGTGTTGTGTTGTGCGGTGCTGTGTATGTGTGTGTGTGTGTGTGCTTGTTGTGTGTGTGTGTGTGTGTGTGTGTGTGTGTGTGTGTGTGTGTGTGTGTGTGTGTGTGTGTTGGCATTGGCATTGGGACTTTAATTAGTGAGTGTGTTGATCTATATTTCTGATGCTTAACTTCTTTTTTGTAAATATTGTTTGACTCTATTTTTTCCACTTGCTTTTATTTTGTTTGGGTTCAATGGAGTTTTTTTTAATAAATGTCTCCTTTCAAATCTATATTCGCGTCTTTGTTTTCTATTTTTCTCTTATAATTTTAATCTTTTCTTCTTTTTTTATTCCTTCGATTTTTACTCGCCAGTCTTTATATAACGTTAACCAAGCACACATTCTCTCTCTCCACTTCACTCTCTCTCTCTCTCTCTCTCTTTTCTCTCTCTCTCTCTCTCGCTCTTCGCTCTCCTCGCTATTATCTCTCTTTTCTCCTCTCGTTCTCTCTCTATCTCCCCTCTCTCTCTCTCTCTCTCTCTCTCTCTCTCTCTCTCTCTCTCTCTCTCTCTCTCTCTCTCTCTCTCTCTCTCTCTCATCTCTCTTCTCCTCCTCTCCTCTCTCTCTCTTCTTCATTCTCACTCTCTCTTCTCTCTCTTCCTCTCTCCTCTCTCTCTCTCTCTCCTCTCTCTCTCTCTCTCTCATTAATCTGACCACATAGATTCCCTTTCCTTCCATTCTTTGTTTAGATGAAAATTATAATAGAGGAGGAGGAGAAGAAGAAGGAAGAGGAGGAAGAGAGAGAGGAAGAGGGTGGAAGAAGAGGAAGAGGAGAAGACATAGGAGAAGGAATAGGATGGTCACGTTTTAACTGCTGATTGGAAAATTCTGGACGTGATTGAAATACTTGGTGATGATGGTGATGGTGATGATAGTGGTGATATGGTAATAGATGGTGCTAGCGCTACAGTGAAAAAATAAATAGAAGATTCTAAACTTGATGGAACTAGATTAAATTGAACTAAACTGAAACTAAAGTCTTGATGATATTATAGTGATGGATATTATGAGTGGATATTCAACGTGGCATGTGGATGAGTGGAACGAAATGTGGATAGAAAAAAAATATAAAGGGAATACAGATGTGGAATTCTAGTATGGAGTGTGTAGAAAATTGGATGGATTGTGGAATGTGAGAGAGAGAGAGAGAGAGAGAGAGAGAGAGAGAGAGAGAGAGAGAGAGAGAGAGAGAGAGAGAGAGAGAGAGAGAGAGAGAGAGAGAGAGAGAGAGAGAGAGATACAAACGATTGAAGACTCTAACAGACAGACTTAGCAAGACAGAAACAAAAAAGACAGAGAAACAGACAGACAGAAAGCCAAATACTGAAAAAGGAAGCAGTGAAATGAATCAGAAAAGGAGATAAGATAAGAATAGAAGGGAGGAAATAGAGCAGAAGGCAATAAATAGGAATATGATAAAGATAGAAAGAGGGAAATAGAGTAGGAGGCGATAAAGAGGAATGAAATGAGAGAAGCGATAAGAACAAGGAAGCGTAGAGGAAAGAAGGAATATTAGATGAAGGAGGCAGACAGAATAAGAAGAACGGGGAATAGGAGATGAGAAGAGAAAGATAATGATAGCAGGAAGGAGGGGGGAAGAGAAAGATAATAGAAGAAAGATAGAGAGAAGGTAGAGAGAGGTAGAGAAGATAATAGAGGAAGAGAAGAGGTAGAGAAGGTAGAGAGGTAGAGAAGATAATAGAGGAGAGAAGAGGTAGAGAGGTAGAGAAGATAATAGAGGGAGAGAAGAGGTAGAGAAGGTAGAGAGAGGTAGAGAAGATAATAGAGGGAGAGAAGAGAAGGCAAGGGGACGGAAGAAAGAAAGAGAGAAACTTAGGAGCAGGAAGAAAGAGGGACGAAGGGACAGCATATATTTCTTTAGAATAATTTAACTCTGACAAGGAACATGGGGCAGATTAAGAGAATTCCTAGTGTGATAGTTTTTTTTTCCATTTTCTGTGTCTTACGGAACGCTATCTAAACGAGGACTGAGAAAAATAAGCACGGTGTTGATTTTCTTTATGTAACGCTATTTTTTGTTTCTTTTCATTTTCTGTCTTTTACGGAACACTGTAGACGAAGAGAGAGAGAAAAAAAGGAAATGATGGTAGTGTTCCAGATGAACACCGAAATCACTTTGGTGGACGAAACTAATTTTTTCTGGTGAGTTGTGATGTGTTTAGAATTAATCTGCTAACCGTTTCTGTCGCAAATGATTGATTTTTTTTTTTTTTAGTTAGGTAAATGTTAGGTTAGGTTAGGTATAGGTTAGGCTAGGTTAGGTTAGGTATAGTTTAGGTAAAGGTTAGGTTAGGTATAGGCTCGGTTAGGTTAATTTTTTTTGTCATTTTTGTTCCAAATCACTAAGAAAAAAAAGAAAAAAAAAGTGATTTGCGACAGAAACGGTTAGCAGGTTAATTAAAAAAACATCAAAACTCACCAGAAAAAAATAGTTTCGTCCACCAAATCAATCAATCATTGGGGGCATACGCCGGGGGGCGCGTCGCCTCGCCCACCCTACGACGCCACTCCCGGGGGTCACCACGCGCGAGCTCCCATGCAGGCTCCTTTCCCATACCAAGCAGGACTCGACAAGAAACATCAACTTGCCCCAGCCACGAGCCTTGTGGGCGCCCCCTTGGCCTCCTCCACGCCGGATTGTCTCTTACAGATACAACCCGATGGGAAGGATCGGTTTCAGGGTAGCGTGCCACATGCCCATATAGCCGAAGTTGGCGCTGACGGACTATGCAGGTAATAGGCCTCGATTCAGTCTCACGGTGCAATCGCTGATTTGACACGTAATCATCCCAGCGATACCCCATGATTCTGCGAAGACACTTATTACCAAAGGCATTGATTCGTCTCTTCAAGTCACTATTTAGTGTCCATGTCTCACAACCATAGAGTAAGACAAGGATCACAAGCGACTTGAAGATCTGGATCTTTGTCCTC
>JACEEZ010001878.1:361802-364302 GCA_016584305.1 Chionoecetes opilio
GAACTGGTCTTTGGAGAAGTTGGGGAAAGTTCTCTTGAAATGCATACGGCATATGATTTATTTTTTATCTGTTCTGGTCCCGCGAGAGGGAAGCAAATGTGAGGGAGGAAAGAAAAGTAAGGGGGATAAAGGAAGGAGAGTAGAGAGGAAGGTGGAAGAAAAATGAAAAAAAAGGAAATTAAGTGGGAGGAAGGTGGAAGGGAAAGGGAAAAAAGGGAATTAAGTGAGAGGAAGGTGGAAGAGAAAGGGAAACAAGGAAATTAAGTGGGAGGAAGGTGGAAGAGAAAGAGAAAACAGGAAATTAAGTGGGAGGAAGGTGGAAGAGAAAGGGAAAAAAGGGAATTAAGTGAGAGGAAGGTGGAAGAGAAAGGGAAACAAGGGAAAAAAGTTAAGTAAGTGGGAGGAAGGTGGAAGAGAAAGAGAAAAAAGGAAATTAAGTGAGAGGAAGGTGGAAGAGAAAGAGAAAAGAGGAAATTAAGTGAGAGGAAGGTGGAAGAGAAAGGGAAAAAAGGGAATTAAGTGAGAGGAAGGTGGAAGAGAAAGAGAAAACAGGAAATTAAGTGGGAGGAAGGTGGAAGAGAAAGGGAAAAAAGGAAATTAAGTGGGAGGAAGGTGGAAGAGAAAGGGAAAAAAAGGGAAAAAAGTGAAGTAAGTGGGACGAAGGTGGAAAAAGAAAGAGAAAAAGGAAATTAAGTGGAGGAAGGTGGAAGAGAAAGGGAAAAAAGGGAATAAGTGAGAGAAGGTGGAAGAGAAAGGGAAACAAGGGAAAAAAGTTAAGTAAGTGGAGGAAGGTGGAAGAGAAAGAGAAAAAAGGAAATTAAGTAAGAGGAAGGTGGAAGAGAAAGAGAAAACAGGAAATTAAGTGGGTGGAAGGTGGAAGAAAAATGGAAAAAAGGAAATTAAGTGAGAGGGAAGTAGGAAGAAAAAAGGAGAAGTCGAAAGGCAGGTAGGAAATTGAGGGATGTAAGAGGAAATGTGAAGAAAATGAGAGAAAAAGGTAAAGAAAACCGATGTCAGAGGAAAATAGTGAGGTAAGAAATGAAATGAAATGATAAGAAAGAGGTAAATAGAGCGAGGAAATAAATGGGAAGCGTGAAAAGGAAAGAAGCAAATACGAATGCAGGAAAATGAGAAGAAATAAATAAAAAGTGATGAAGGGGAGGAATACGAGAAAAGAAATAAGAAAAAACAGACTTTTCGTGGCGATAACTTTTTTGTGTGCGAGTTTGTGGTAATGACAGCAGAACACTGGCCTGGGAGTGGGGGGGGGTGTAGTGGTGGTGATGGTGGTGGTGGTGGTGGTGGTGAGGGGGGCAGGTGAATGTGGTGGGGAGTGGGAAAAAATAACGTGAGGTGATGGTGGTTGTCGTGGTGGTGGTGGTGGAGATGGTGGCTGTGTTGGTGCCATGGCGTTAAGTGGCAGCGTGCGTGGGGTGTGCGTGTGTGTGGCGTGTGCTTGTGCGTGTGCGTGCGTGTGTAGCAGTGTGTTTGTGTGTGAGCTTCAGCGTGGACGGGTGTGCGGCGGTGATGTCAGCGGCGGCGTCAGCAGTGAGGGGACAGGCGGGCGCCACACAGCATCACAGCATCACAGCAGCACCACAGCACCACAGAGAGGTTACCGTGACGCAGCGGGTCAGCTCCCACGCCAGGCCTCGCGCTCCTCGCGGCGACACCCCACACCCGCGCGGGGGCTTTACCTCGGCCTGGTTGGAGGTGCCCTTCTCCTCCGACGTCATGCTGGCGGCTGCGGCGGGCCCCGCGGGGCTCCGGCAGGCCCCGGCGGCCGGCTACAACTGGTGGCAGGGGCGAGGGAGTCTCAGGGGGGGGGGGGGGGGGCTGAAGGGCGGGTCACGGTCACCACACAGGGAGCGAGGTCACGGCAGGTCACGGGTCACTAGTACGAGCGTGCGGGTCACATTGTCCCGAGTGCCTGGCAGCGGATGGCACTGTGTGGCGGTGCCGGTTTGGCGGCCCTCACGGCAAGGCGGTGCCACTTGTTGAGTCAGTATTGCCCCTCCTCTCCCTTGGCCGCCGCCACGCGCACGCACACACGCACTCCCGCACGCCCCCTTTCCTTTGTGTGCCCCGCCCCACCCCGCCCCGCCCCGCGCTGACCACCACACCGCCGCCTGACCTTCGGTGACGCCAGGAACGCAGCTGCTTGGCGGCGTGGAGTGTGTGGAGCGAGGCGGCGAGGACCACCCGGCGAGGCCCTGGGCGCTACAGGTCCCTCGTCACCGCGGGAAGGAGGCAGGGGGGGAGCCAGGGTGCTTCTGCGTGTGACTACCAAGGCAGGGACCAAGGGAGGGAAACAGCTGTCAGGGGTTATATCGGGAGAGGGAGGAAGGGAGGAGGAAATTATCTTTCTCTGATTTATATTGAAGAAAACATTTGGCTTTCGGTATATCAAGGTAAAGAGGGAGGGAAGGGGAGATAACTTGCCCTTCTCGGCGTAATACTGAGGGAGGCGGGGAGGGAAACAGCTGTCGTGTGCGGTGGT
>JACEEZ010001878.1:369302-371802 GCA_016584305.1 Chionoecetes opilio
TTGATTTCAGTTTAATCTTCTCGTTGATGTATAGGCCTATATAATTGAGTTTTTTTTTTTGCTATGTTTATATTTACTTCTCCTTTTTATGTTTTTTTCTTGTTTCTTTTCAGGCCATTCTAGCTTCTCCTATTTTTAAAGTTTTTTTTATCATCCTGCCCGACTTTCCTTCCTGATCCTCTATTTTCTCCTATCTCCCCTCTTCTTATCTGCCTTCGTTATCTCACCTGCCTCTTCTGTTTTCTTTTCTTTTTAGTGGCAATCTTCCCTTTCTGTCCTGTCTTTACCACCACTTCCGTCTTTTCCACTTTACTTCACTTCACTTTACTTTACTTCACTTCACTTTACTTTACTTCACTTCACTTTACTTTACTTCACTTCACTTTACTCGCTCCCTTGATTTATTTCTTCCATATTATTTTTTCGTGTCCCTCTTCTTCTTATTTCCTCTTTTTCCTCCTCTTTCCTCCTCTTCTTCTTTCTTCCTTCCTCTTCCTCTTACTTCCTCTTTTTCCTCCTCTTACCTCCTCTTCCTCTTTCTTCCTTCCTCTTCCTCTTACTTCCTCTTTTTCCTCCTCTTACCTCCTCTTCCTCTTTCTTCCTTCCTCTTCCTCTTACTTCCTCTTTTTCCTCCTCTTTCCTCCTCTTCCTCTTTCTTCCTTTCTCTTCCTCTTACTTCCTCTTTTTCCTCCTCTTACCTCCTCTTCCTCTTTCTTCCTTCCTCTTCCTCTTTTTTAAAATCAATGTTTACTCGTGTAAATATAAAACAAGAGTACAGGTCAGGTATGATTTTCATAGTTTTTATCTATTTTTTTTACTCTTCTTGCTCGTCTTGGAAAGGAATATCTGAAAGAGATTTTTTGTGAGAAGTTTGTGACGCTGTTTTTTTCCAGACGCGAATAAATCATGAGCTCATTTTGAGAAGCGAAAATGAGCGCGCAGAAAGTGTGGAATTTCTTATCCGTTGTGTTATTTTTTTATTTCACTTTTTTTGAGATATAAGAGATTATAATGAAAAAAAGAATAGTGTTGCTTCAAGGGATTATAATGAAAAAAAGAATATTGTTGCTTCGTATTAATCTACCCTCGTATTTTTCTGGAATATTTTACTGATTTTTATATTTTTAGAAGGGGTTATAATAATGAGGAAAAAAATGATAATGTTACTTAGCATAAATCTACCCTCGTAATTTCTCTTATATCTTGCTGGCGATCATATTTTTTCAACCATATCTTTTATCTTATTTTTCAGGCATTTTCTCAGTACGTATATCGTATTTTTACATTTTTTTAACCATTTTTTTCAGCTTTCATCTTAATTTCCAACCATATTTTTACATTTTCTTAACCATTATATTTTTCTTAACTTTCACCACCACAATATTCTCTGTCCTCACCCTCTATCATTCTTCATTACTGCCCTTCACTTACCAGTAAACTACCCATGCCTCTCGAATTCCTCCCTAGCAACCTGTCCCTAGCAACTACCCTCCCTCCTCCCTCTCTCCCTCCCTCCATTCCTCCTTCCCTCCGTCACTGCCACCCTCTTTCACTCCCTCTCTCCATCCCTCCATCCCTCTCTCCCTCCTTCCCTCCGTCAATGCCACCCTCTTTCCCTCCCTCTCTCCCTCTCTCTATCCCTCCCTCCCTCCCTCTCTCCCTGCGTCCCTCTCTCCCTCCTTCCCTCCCTCTCTCCCTTCGTCCCTCTCTCCCTTCCGAGCCAATCTTATCGATTATTGCCGCTGCAGAAACAGTGGTTGCCTGAAGGGGGGGGTGAAGGGGAGGCTGAAGAACCGCAGCTGTGAAAGTGTAGAACCTTGAAGGAATGGTGGGTCGTAGAGAGAGAGAGAGAGAGAGAGAGAGAGAGAGAGAGAGAGAGAGAGAGAGAGAGAGAGAGAGAGAGAGAGAGCTGTTATGGATATTGAGCCACACTGCTGCCACAGTCATGAGAAAATAATAAAAAAATCTTTAGAGTGAGAAAATATAATAACAGGATGAGTAACTTGAGATGGTAAACGCACACACACACTTACACACACACACTTACACACACACACACACACACACACACACACACACACACACACACACACACACACACACACACACACACACACACACACACACACACACACACACACACACACACACACACACACGAAGTTAATTATACAAAGGAATGAAACACCTTGACGAAGAGAGGAAAGATACACTTCAAAGGCAATGCAAATATAATAGAAAGGAATTTAAAAATGTTCAAAATATAATTAAAGCTAGTAAATGAGATGCAAATTAAATATATGTTAATGAAATTAATAAAATACACATTCCTGCTGAGATAAATGATTAAAGAAGTTTTTAATACGAGAGGAGAGAGAGAGAGAGAGAGAGAGGAGAGAGAGAGGAGAGAGAGAGGAGAGAGAGAGAGAGAGAGAGAGAGAGAACTGGTCGTTGGAGTGGATAATAAGACCGGTGTAGGAAATAAAATAAAAGTTTGAAG
>JACEEZ010001878.1:376802-389302 GCA_016584305.1 Chionoecetes opilio
CTCCTCCAACTCCTCCTCCTCCTCCTCCTCCTCCTCCTCCTCCTCCTCCTCCTCCTCCTCCTCCTCCTCCTCCTCCTCCTCCTCCTCCTCCTCCTCTTATCCTACATGGAAAGTACAAAATCCGCAGTGGATTGAACGGAGCTGGGGCCTGATTGACTGCTGCCTCCCAAGAAAGCGCCAGGCAAGGCTGCCGCACCACCCTTGAACCTCCACACTGTGTTCACACCATTACAAAACACGCATAACATGACCAATCTATCAAGCACTAAACCTACCCCCACAAACTAGTAGTAGTTAGCCATAGATTACAGCTTTCAACTTTCCTCACAAATTCCATGCAGTTTTTCTATACTGCAGGGGTATCACTTCATTTCCGGCCAGCTTCGGCTGGAGGGATGGGTGGGTGGGGGAGGAGCCTTCTACTTTCCTATCCTTTCTCTCTTATCATCTAGTTAGTGTAGTGCAGTTAAAGCAAACAGCCTTGTAAGGACCTATCGGTCTGTTGCTGTTTGTGTTTCCTTTGTAATCCTTTGTAATCCTTTGTAATCTTCCTCCTCAATAACAAAGACCCATCCTATTCTCCTATCAACATTGTTCCTTTAATTCAAAATCTGTATTTGAATTTTTTTTTCTTACGTTTTATTGAATTGTTATGTGATTTAATTTTTTTAGTTCTTTATAAAGGGATGGATATAATTACCAAGAGATTTTATATTTTTGTTTGTTTATAGATGTTTCACGTGTTAAAGAGAGAGAGAGAGAGAGAGAGAGAGAGAGAGAGAGAGAGAGAGAGAGAGAGAGAGAGCGAGCGGTGAAGGGTATCTGGCATGACAAGTACCATTTTCTGTATCATGTTCGTCGTAGAAAATGGAAATATGAGATGGGTAACCAGTTTAGGGATTTCCACTCGCTCTTTCAACTGGATACGGACGAAAAGTATAAAATAAATGGTATGTGATTGAGAAGAAAAAGATAGGGGTCATTCGTTTTTAGTGTGATGAGGGTACAAAAAAGTCTGGCTGTAGGGAAAATAAAAAAGTTAGGGGTATATATAGGTGGGATATGTGAAAGAGACGAAGTATAATTTAAAAAAAGTTGAAAAGCCTCTTTGAATATTTAGTATACGTCAATATGTAAGATAATTGTTTTTAAATTCCCTATTACTTTCACTACCATGATTTTGCGTCGTCTGATAATTTTCTTTTTCTATATTAATTTTATTTTTAACTTATTTTTTCCCAATTGCTATTAATTTTCATCTCAGTATTCCTCCTTTCCTTCCTAACTTTCTTAAATCTTTTCTTATTCTATTTACTCGTCTTTTACAACTCTCTTTTTCTACTTTCTACTTTCTACTTTCTACTTTCTTACTCTTCTTTCTTTCTTCTTTATGATTTTTACTTTTTTTCTCTGCATTTTAGCTCCTTTTTTTCCTCCTCTCCTTCCTATTTTTTCTCTATTCCTGTCTCTCTCTCTCTCTCTCTCTCTCTCTCTCTCTCTCTCTCTCTCTCTCCTCTCTCTCTCTCTCTCTCCTCTCTCTCTCTCTCTCTCTCTCTCTCTCTCTCTCTCTCCTCTCTCTCTCTCTCTCTCTCTCTCTCTCTCTCTCTCTCTCTTCTCTCTCCTCTCTCTCTCTCTCACCCACCTGTATCTCCCCGTAATCACTGTTAAATCCGTCAGGCACAGCATTCATAGCCACCATCTTGCATACACTCCTGAAAACTCCTCTCGCCTTAAGAGGTTTTTTTCCCAACTTATAACTTTTCTGTTCGTCCCCTTCTTGTCACATCTTCACTTGTTTGTCTCCTTCTCCCCCTTTGTTTTTGTCAGGTTTTGTCACAAGTTTTGTCGCCTTTGTTTTGTTTGCCTTTGTTTAGTTGTATTGTTTTTTGTTTACGAGTTCTATGTATTTTTTTAATTTTTTTTTTATTGTCATATTTTGAAAACTTTTATATTCATAGTAACGAGTCATTAGGACATTTTTATTCCTTTGTTATGGGGAATGTAATGGTTTTTGTCCTTATCTTTATTACACTGTGGTATATTTTTTCCCTTTAGCTTTTTTTATCGGTGTATAACAACTACGTAATTATTTCAATCTCACGAAGAATCGACTTTATATTTATTCCCGCGACTTTCTTCTAGCACTCACACAAAGACACTGGCAAAGACATCACCTCAGAGGCCTTGGCGAAGAAGTGCAAGAGGTAGGGGGAGGGGGGTTGGGGGCATAGAAGGGGATGTCAAGAAGGTGGGGGGGAGGAGGGGCACATTGAAAGGAAATGAAGTATGGGGGAGGTGGGGGTACTGGGAGAAGGGGGGAATTGTGACAAGCTGGGGGGGGGGTTAGTCTGAAATAAAAGACTGGAGAAGTAGAGGGGGGGGGGGTTGAAGTGATCGAATTGGGGGGAGAGAGAGGAGAGTGTGGAGAGGGGGGGTCAGGAAGAGAGGAGAATGAGAGAAGTAAAAAAATGAGAGAAGGAAGGAGGGAGTGAGAGGGAGAGGATGAGAATAGGGAAAGACGTGGGAGAGGTGAGGGAGGGTAGATAAAAGAGGGAAGTGAGAGAAGTAAAAAATGAGAGAAGGAAGGAGGGAGTGAGAGGGAGAGGATGAGAATAGGGAAAGACGTGGGAGAGGTGAGGGAGGGTAGATAAAAGAGGGAAGTGAGAGTAATTTGAAGAATGAGGGGGGATGAGGGAGGCTTGAGGTAGGAGATAAACTTCAGGTAAAATTGAATTATAGAGGTGAGGTGAATTTAGTGAGAGAAATCTGGCAAAGGGAGAGAGAAGAGTAGGATGATGAAGAGAGAGAGAGAGAGCGAGAGAGAGAGAGAGAGAGAGGAGAGAGGAGAGAGAGAGAGAGAGAGAGAGGAGAGAGAGAGAGAGAGAGAGAGAGAGAGAGAGAGAGAGAGAGAGAGGAGAGAGAGAGAGAGAGAGGAGACTGTTGAAGATTGGATGGAGGGGAGGTTGAATGAAAGAAGAATGGAGGAGAGAAGGAAGGGGGGATAGGAGGGGAGGTAAGTAGGGAGGAAGGGGGGGAGGGGAGGTAAGTAGGGAGGAGGGGGAGGCTAAGTAGGAGTGAAGACAATAGCTTATGAAAGGCTGAGTTTCATATTCTTGGCTGAGGGAGAAGATGAACCTTGTGTGTCAAGAGGGGGAGGTAAATAATACTATGCAAGTTGTTGTTGTTGCTGGTGATGATGATAGTGGTTATAATGGTGGTGGTTGTTGTTATTGTTGTGGTGGTGATAATGATAGTGGATATAGTGGTGGGTGTTGTTGTTGGTGATGGTGGTGATAGTAGTGGTGGTGGGATGGTGGTGGTTGTTGTTGTTGGTGGTGGTGATGATGGTGATAGTGGTGGTGGTGGTAGTGGTGGTGGTGATGGTGGTGGTTGTTGTTGTTGGTGATGATGGTAACAGTGGTGATGATATAAATAGTGGTGGTGGTGGTAGTGGTGGTGGTTGTTGTTGTTGTTGGTGGTGGTGATGATGATGATGGTGATAGTGGTGGTGGTGGTAGTGGTGGTTGTGGTAGTGGTGGTTGTAGTAGTGGTGGTTGTGGTAGTTAAAATGTTGTTATTGGTGGTAGTTTTCCTTGATTGTTATTTGTGTTTGCTTTACATTCTGTTTAATAGACACGTTATACTTATTGGCCACTGTACGCTCTTTTCGATAGCCACAGATTTATTGGCAATGCTCGTGATTAATTGAATGAAATGGTAGTGTTTTATGAAGCAAATCCTCCTGACCGTAAAATAACATTAATTTAGTCAATTAGTTCACATCCGAAAATATTATCACCTCACCAACTTTTTTTCATTCGTTTATTCTAACACCTTGAATTACTTTTTTTATTATTTACAAATATCAATTTTTCCCCAAAGTTTCCAGTGGCAGACAATGAGTGAGTAAATAAAATACTTAAATGATTGTTTTTTTCTATGTTAAATTTTCCAAAGTTGACCAAAACAGAGACGATACAGTTACTTTTTTAGAATATGGGCTGCTTTTATTATTATTATTATTATTATTATTATTATTATTACTATTATTATTATTACTATTATTATTATTATTATTATTATTATTATTATTATTATTATTATTATATATTATTACTATTATTATTATTATTATTATTATTATTATTACTATTATTATTATTATTATTATTATTATTATTATTACTATTATTATTATTACTATTATTATTATTATTATTATTATTATTATTATTACTATTATTATTATTATTATTATTATTATTATTATTATTATTATTACTATCATTATTATTATTATTATCTTTTCTTTTATGTATATTTTTTTTACCCTGACATCTGTTCCTTTTGTCCTGTACTCAGCGTTCTTCAGACACTCCTTTATCTTCTTTTCCCATCTCTCTCTCTCTCTCTCTCTCTCTCTCTCTCTCTCTCTCTCTCTCTCTCTCCTCTCTCTCTCTCTCTCTCTCTCTTCTCTCTCTCTCTCTCTCTCTCTCTCTCTCTCTCTCTCTCTCTCATTTTCATATATCGACATTTTCTTGCTACCGTCTCCTTATCTCCCATCTTTCACCTCCTTCTTTTCTATCTATTTATTCACTCTTTCTTTCTCTTCCTTCTTCGTATCGAGTCTTTTAAATGCGCATTGTCCATAAGAGAGAGACTTTGACTTTGACTTTGACTTTGACTTTGACTATGATTTTTTATTGGCCTTTGCAACATAATATCATAGTACTTATACAATATTGAAATTTGAAGCCCAGGTCTGTTGATCCGAAGCTCTTATACAGATCTAATCGCCTATAAATTCTAGCAAGCAGACGGGAGCTAAAGGCCACCGACTTTACGGCAAAAATATATTCCTAAGACAGAAACTAAGTACATATTATGCATACTTATACAGAAACATACATAGCCTACACATGCAGTTTCTTTGTACATAAAAAATAAAACTATGTATATGACTATCTATATACATACATACACGCTTATTTATACATTTGAAGACATACGTGTACCACATATACTCATTTACACAGAGAGAGAGAGAGAGAGAGAGAGAGAGAGAGAGAGAGAGAGAGAGAGAGAGAGAGAGAGAGAGAGAGAGAGAGAGAGAGAGAGAGAGAGAGAGAGAGAGAGAGAGAGAGAGAGAGAGAGAGAGAGAGAGAGAGAGAGAGAGAGAGCACTAATGGACGGTACATGAAGAATTAATTATTCATCACATATATTCGTAAAACATATTTTCGCACTTCCATCCACAAAATATAATTGTCAGCGAGGCAAAACAGATTAAATATTCCGAATATTGACAAAATCGGAGAAGAAAACGACAAACACAAAAATATTGAAATCCAGCCTGACAATATTTTTAGTTAACATTTCATCTTCGTTCGAATGAGTTGAAATATATTTGAAGGGAGGAGTTAATAGAGAAAAGAAGGAATAGATATATGAAATGTAAGTAGTATATAACGTAAATATTATAATGTACTGAAATGATGTCAGATGATTTGAAATATTACATACGGTAAAGTGACAAGACTAGATATATATAGAGTTGAACTGAATGACTGACTAACTGATCGACTGAACGACTGACTGTCTGACTGGCTGACTGACTAACTAACTGAGCGACTGACTGGCTGGCTGACTAACTGAACGACTGACTGACTGACTGACTGACTGAGTGACTGACTGACTGACTAACTGAACGACTGACTGGCTGACTGACTGTTTGACTAACTGACTGACTGACTGACTGACTAACATAGCAACTGACTGTCTGAGTGACTAACAAACTAATTAACTAACTGACTAACTAACTGACTGACTGAATGACTCTGACTAACTAATTAACTAACTGACTAACTGACTGACTGACTGACTGACTGACTGACTGACTACCTGACTGACTGACTGACTACCTGACTGACTCACTGACTGACTGACTGACTGACTAACTGACTGACTGACTCACTGACTGACTGCCTACCTGACTGACTGACTGACTGACTGACTGACTGACTGACTGATACCTGACTGACTGACTGACTGACTGACTGACTGACTGACTGACTGACTGACTGACTGACTGATCAAAATATAAGGATCAGTCAGGCCTCAGCGTCGCCATGCCGATGATTTCATTATCATATGTCGTTGTCCTACGCTCGATAATGATGAGGTATTTATAGCTACAGCTTTATCATCTCTCTCTCTCTCTCTCTCTCTCTCTCTCTCTCTCTCTCTCTCTCTCTCTCTCTCTCTCTCTCTCTCTTTCTCTCTCTCTCTCTCTCTCTCTCTCTCCTTGTCCTCCTCCTCCTCTTACGCTTTTATTTTTTGTGTGTGTGATTTTACATATGTGGAAATTCGGTGAGGTAAAATAAGAATATATATAAAAAGATTCTGTCAAAGGAAGGAGAGAAAAAAATATACGAATTTGTATTTTTGTATTGGAGAATGAAAAAAAAGGTCAAGAAAAATACGTAGAGAACTAGCAAAGGGGAAAATGAGAAAATATGAATTAGGTGGAAAGTGTGAATATATATAACATTGAAGAATTTATTGGCAAGGTAGAAAGAAAGAAATATTTTGTGAGGGAAATGTTGAGCGTTATAAAATTGTTGAAGGTAGTACAAAGAGATGTTATTTTTATATATAAAAAAAAAACATCAGTTATTTGATTATAAAGCTGAAGCTGTAATTACCACGAGAATAATGAGCGAGTTGTAAAATTGTTAGAGGTAGCTACAGTACTTACAAGGAAGTGCTATTTTTTCTCTATATATAATAAAAAGCCAAAGAGATTAGGTCATAAAACAACCTGTAATTGCCATGAGAATAATGATTTAGTCTACATATTTGCGTTCTTTTTTATTTTTTATTTATGCATCATCCAATGTCAGTTTCTATAAATGTGTTTTTTTCTTTTTCCAGGTATGTGAAGCTGTAAATGTTGGCCACAAAAACAGGTACAGTGCATAAGGTATTTCCTTATTGTATTTATGTGTATGATTTATGCCTAGGGATATGTGTATGTTTTACTATTATGCCTTATGTTAACGTAAGGAAGGAAGTAAATAGCCTACAAGCGCTATAGGCTCCAACGTAAAAAAAAAAAAAAAATACGCGAATGTACTACGTATTTTTCCATGCAACGACCTACTCTAGTAAACATAGCTTGTCAACTCGTGTATAATATTGTATACTATAAATGTTAACGAGTCACCACATGCATAGACTTAACGAAAAGCAAATTTTGAACCTAAAAATATTGTAACTTTTTTTTTTTTTAGCAACAGTTCACAATACAGATCAATGTATACAAACCATTATACTCAAACCGTGAGAATTGGTGTACATAAGTTACTGTATACGTAACGTGATTACCGCCCCAATCAAACAGGGGATTGCCTAGGTTTGCTAATTACCACGGAGTAATCACCAACGTTGCAATGAGTCCGCTTTACCAGTTTGTGTTTGTTAATTGTATGATTGTTCCGGGGTCTGACTGACGGCTTTTGGACGGACTGTGAAATATCAATTTTTTTTCTTCCACTCCATACTACTGTACTATTACTACTACTTACTACTACTACTACTACTACTACTACTACTACTACTACTACTACTACTACTACTTACTACGACCACTACGACTGCTACGACTACTACCACCGCAGCTACTACTACTACTACTACTCCTACTACTGTACTACTACTACTACTCCTACTACTCCTACTACTCCTACTACTGTACTACTCTTACTACTACTACTACTACTACTACTACTATACTACTACTACTAACTACTACTACTACTACTACTACTACTACTACTACGACTCTACCACCATAGCTTCTACTACTTCTACTACTACTACTACTACTACTTTACTACTACTACTACCACAGTTACTACTACTACTATTACTACTGCTACTACATCTACTACTACTACTACTACTACTACTACTACTACTACTACTACTACTACTATACTACTACTACTACTACTATCACGACTGTCATCAAGAGTTATAGCCTTGTTTACATTCCCACTAAAAGGATCAGAAATTCATAATGTGCTCTAAAAACTAAATAGCGTGTCAGCACTATGTATACTTGGGAGAGTGAAAAGAGAAAAGTTTTTTTTATGAGAGAGAGAGAGAGAGAGAGAGAGAGAGAGAGAGAGAGAGAGAGAGAGAGAGAGAGAGAGAGAGAGAGAGAGAGAGAGAGAGAGAGAGAGAGAGAGAGAGAGAGAGAATAATTACTCACCACACCTCCACGTCACTAATCTTGTCTTTCTTACCTGCCAAAAAACAAGAAAAAGTAAAGTAAGAAGAAGTAGTAAAAAGACAAGTCAAAATATCAACATACGTCAACTTTTTAAGCTAAATTAGTATCATAACATTTGTATCACTCCATTTTGGTGGACTATTACGCTCAAAACAAAGTTATAACGAAGTATAGCAACGTTGATAATGTTCAGGGAGATAATGTGTATAAACTTGGGTAGTGTTGGGTAGTCGGGTAGGGTGTTAATTTCTGGTGTGTAAGTCGTGAACTTTAGGTCATTGTTAACGGGTGGTGGTAATATGAAGAGTGAGAATGTGGGAACTCTCTTGTTATAGTATTTTACGATGCACAAAAGGGAGGGTAAGGGTAAGGGTAAGGGTAATATAAGGGTAAGGGTAATATAAGGATGAGGGTAGTATAAGGGTAAGGTAATATAAGGGTAAGGGTAATGTAAGGGTAAGGTAATATAAGGGTAAGGGTAATGTAAGGGTAAGGGTAATATAAGGGTAAGGGTAATGTAAGGGTAAGGTAATATTAGGGTAAGGGTAATATTAGGGTAAGGGTAATATAAGGGTAAGGGTAATATTAGGGTAAGGTAATATTAGGGTAAGGGTAATATAAGGGTAAGGGTAATATAAGGGTAAGGGTAATATAAGGGTAAGGGTAATGTAAGGGTAAGGTAATATAAGGGTAAGGGTAATATTAGGGTAAGGGTAATGTAAGGGTAAGGGTAATATAAGGGTAAAGTAATATAAGTGTAAGGGTAATATAAGGGTGAGGGTAATATAAGGGTAAGGGTAATATAAGGGTAAGGGTAATATAAGGGTAAGGGTAATGTAAGGGTAAGGGTAATATAAGGGTGAGGGTAATATAAGGGTAAGGTAATATAAGGGTAAGGTAATATAAGGGTAAGGGTAATATAAGGGTAAGGGTAATATAAGGGTAAGGTAATATTAGGGTAAGGGTAATATAAGGGTAAGGGTAATATAAGGGTAGGTAATTTAAGGGTAAAGGGGACTAAATGGAACCTAGAATACCCTTGTTATACACCCATACAAATTCTACGTCCTTGAAAAACCCATACAAATCAGAATGGACATAATATATACTCCTAGCCACCTACAGACAAACAGACAGACAGACATATAGAGACAGACATGCACTGCTAATCATAAAAAAAACTAACCTGTCCACTGTTACAAAATAATTGAATATCATTGGAAAATCACACAACACACAATGGTAATCGAGAAGAAAGTATTAAGGAAAGAAAAAGCAATGGATAAAATGTTAGGTCAAGTTAGGGTTAGTGTAGGATAGGTTAGATTATTCGATTAATTTGTTTCTTTGTTACTTTCTTTTTACATCCACACAACATGTAAGCCAATATTAGTTAAGCCTGCCCCTCAAGAAGTATGAAAGAAAACTTTACAATTTTTAATCAAAGAAAACGTAGTTAATAACAGAAACTAATTTAAGATTCGAAGTGAAATAGCCTAGGGAAGAGTTGAAAAGATTGTTAAATTTACTAAGGAGACGAAGTTTTAGAGCACCTATGAAGCAATACTAAGCGTCAAAGATCACAAGAAGAAGAAGAAGGAAGTTATAGTACATATAGCGAGACAATCGTGAGTTTCTTTCAATTCTTACCTTGATAAACTGTTGTGTCTTCTCATCATCACTAGAACGGGCAATAGCGAGCTTCTGACGGTAACTCATCTCTGTGTGTCCTCATAGTATGTATAGCCGAAGCACCTCACTCACTCACTCACTCACTCACTCACAATAAAAAACGTTCTCTTCACTTATAAAAAAACTTTTGTAATCACCATAAAAGAGTTAGCCTCACCCTAAAGTGCTTCACCATAACAAAAAGTTTGCTTCACCATAAAAAAGTTTGCTTCACCATATATAGTTTGCTTCACCATAAAAAGTTCGATTCACCATAAATAGTTCGATTCACCATAAAAACGTTCGCCTCATTCATAAAAAGTTTCCTTCACCATAAAAAGTTCGCTTCACCATAAAAAGTTTGCTTCACCATAAATAGTTTGCTTCACCATAAATAGTTTGCTTCACCATAAATAGTTCGCTTCACCATAAAAAGTTCGCTTCACCATAAATAGTTTGCTTCATCATAAAAAGTTTGTCACCATAAAAAGTTTGCACCATAAAAGTTCGCTTCACCATAAAAAGTTCGCTTCACCATAAAAAGTTAGTTTCACCATAAAAAGTTCGCTTCAACCATGAAAAGTTCGCTCCACCATAAAAAGTTCGCTTCACCATAAAAAGTTCGCTTCACCATAAAAAGTTTCGCTTCACTATAAAAAGTTAGCTTCACCATAAAAAGTTCGCTTCACCATAAATATTTCTTCACCATAAAAAGTTCCTCCCCATCTCTCTATTGTGCTCTGTTGCGATCCTTGTGTTACTATAATTGTGTTACTCTTGTTTTTCTGTGTGTTGTGATGCTAAAAGTAGATTTGTTTAGGTCATGGAAGGAGAAGGAAAAAAGAAGTGAACCTTTTTTTAATGAATAACGTCCTGGTTTTAACCCCTTAATTCACGCCCAGATCTTTCCTTTGCTATAAAATATGTTGTCAAGCTATAAAATTACGAAAAGTATACCAAATTAGCTAGTCGAAATGGATACTAAATAGGTCATATCTATAAAAATGTTGCTTATATTCACTAAAAATCGTTTAATGGTACCCAAATTACAATGGAAATTACGTTATGGGTCTCAAGGGGTTAAATTAGATGTTTTTAAGCGTGGGAAAAAAGATCAGGAGGTATAAAGTGGAATGACCTGAGTTTTTCCTTTCTTTGTTTTCATTTTTTTTTTTTTTTTTTAATATCTATAGTGACATTTTATCCAGTAGTCCAAACTTCAATTTTTATATTCCATATTTTGTTCTCGTTTCTTTTTCCTCTATTTTTACGTTTTGTATTTCTGCTTTCTTTATTTCTCTCCACGTTATATTTGTTTGTATTTTATCGTATTTCGTTGTGTTTTTATTTTCTTTGTCTAAAAGGAAAAAAATGTGGGCAACCTGCATATGTACACACACACACACCCACCCACAAACACACACACACACACACACAGAGAGAGAGAGAGAGAGAGAGAGAGAGAGAGAGAGAGAGAGAGAGAGAGAGAGAGAGAGAGAGAGAGAGAGAGAGAGAGAGAGAGAGAGAGAGAGAGAGAGAGAGAGAGAGAGAGAGAGAGAGAGAGAGAGAGAAAGAAAGAAAAAAAATTGTAGTGAACTATATAGTATTTCAAGGTAAAATTCTGTTATTCATTGGTTTCGACACTTGGCTGTTTTGATTACCTTAAAAAATCTTAACTAATATTTTTTCGTGTATGTAATTGACAACGGCGTATTATCCTAAAAGTGTAATAGACCCCAATCACCTTTATAGCGCTATATATCATCGTCTGAGAAGCCCTTTCAGTTATATATTCAAGGCTGGTCTCTATAAATCACCAAGCTATTCATATTCATTTGTTTCCATTGACTATCTACATTCTGTCAATTTGTCTTTGTAAATGTATAACTGTATGTATGTGTATGTATTTTTCCGTCTATCGGTGTCTCTATCTATCCATCTATCAATTTATTCTATCTTCCAAAGAAAACTATCGGTGTCTCTATTTATACATCTATTCTTCCAGGTGTTTCTATGTCTAGCTCTCTTTGCTTATCTTTCTGTCTGTCTGTCTGTGTCTGTCTGTCTGTCTGTCTGTCTGTCTGTCTGTCTGTCTGTCTGTCTGTCTGTCTGTCTGTCTGTCTGTCTGTCTGTCTGTCTGTCTGTCTGTCTGTCTGTCTGTCTGTCTGTCTGTCTGGCGCTGTAATCTTCTCTTCAAAACTTGTATTTGGTGTGAGGTCGCAGATGGGTTGCCACTGCTGATGCAAAAAAAAAAAACACATCTATAAAAAGACTGTAATTTCACGGCTTAGATATCTCGTGGTAGGTGTGTGTGCGGGTTTTTTTTTTCTCTCTTTGCGTTCATTTGTTTGTTTTTGTATAAATCTTTGAATAATAATTATGTTGTTTGTTTATGTGTTTTTCCTAGTTTTTTTTCTTGTTTCGCACTGTCTGTTTATCAGTGTCTCATCTACCTATCTATTTGCTTCTTTGTCTGTTTATCATTGTTCAAATCAACATTATTCTCTATCTCTTCCTTCTTCTATTTCATCTT
>JACEEZ010001878.1:394302-406802 GCA_016584305.1 Chionoecetes opilio
TTCCTTCCTTCCTTCCTTCCTTCCTTCCTTCCTTCCCTCCTACCACCCTCACACCACTTCATTCTTTCCTCTTATCACTTCTTTGTATCCTTCTTCTCTTCCATCTCCCCCACTTCCTTCCTGTTCCCTCATTATTATTTTTGAAGCTATCTCTTGTTCTTCCTTCCTTCCTTCCTTCCTTCCTTTCCTCCTACCACCCTTACACCTTCACCTTTCTTCCTTCCTTCCTTTTATCATTTCTTCTTTTATCCTTCTTCTCTTCCATCTCTCTAATTTCCTTCCTGTCCACTCAGTATTCTTTTCGACACTACCTCTTGTTCTTCCTTCCTTCCTTCCTTCCCTTCTACCACCCTCACACCTCTTCTTACCTTCCTTTTATCACTTCTTCCTCTATTTCTTCTCTCCCTTTCACATCTATCTTCCACACCCCATCGTGTTTCTTGCTTAAATCTTCTTCATACCTCACCATCATTCCTTCTTTTCTCTTCATCCTTGCATATTATTCTTCGTCCACACTCTCCTCTATCTCGTATATCTTCCTTCCCTCCCATATTGCCTCTCCACCTCCATTCCTTCCTCCTCCTCCTCCTCCTCCTCCTCCTCCTCCTCCTCCTCCTCCTCCTCCTCCTCCTCCTCCTCCTCCTCCTCCTCTCACGAAAAATGGCACTGCAAAAACATGTTATTTCTCTCCCCTTCCAGATTTATAGTCATTGACCTGAAAGTTGTTAAGTGTAAAGTAGAGAACATACATTTTACGATGAAAAGTGCAAAAATAGTGGCGTGTAGGATGAACCCACTCACAGAGTACTTATAACGCGCGCTGTTATTTATATAGAAAAAAAATGCCTCTGCGTTAATTAGTTTGTTCATCATCAGGTAGTTGATGTTTTTGTTGTCGCTTTTGTTGTTATTATTGTTGTTTTTTATTTGTTTTAGATGAAAAGTTTTGTATTTTTTGTTTGTTACATATATGCCTATAGCGCCTGATAGGCAGTGACCTCCAGGGGCGGGATGGTAGGCCCTGGAGGTTCACTTGAGGGCTGTGATGGTTGGCCCTCGTTCGTGGTGGCGCAGGCAGGATTTATATAGCGACGCCACGCGTAGCAGCCTGCTGCGCCCCCCTCACACGGAGAGTGAATCCTGTTGAGTCCCCCGCACTCCTCGTCAGGATGGACAAGTCAGTCCTCGTGCCGCGCGCCAGCAGCACGAACTCTCTTTTCTCTTAAGCTTCTCTCTGACGGGCTCAAGCTAGCTCGTGGACCTCCCTTGCTGGAGGCCCGATTTAAAAAAAAAAAAAAAAAAAAAAAAAAAAAAAAAAAAATAGTGACGCCTATGATTAGAGGCTCATGTCGTCCCCCTGTGTCCTCCGATGCACTCGCAATCGAAAGTAGAGTTAATGGGCAGCATGTGGGTGTTCTTAGGCCACTCGACGGTGCAGAAAGAATTTAAATGCATTTTGTTCTCATCGGGGATCGAACTCGGGTCACCGAGAACGCCACACACTTTTATGAGTCATATGTTTATTTTATTGTTATGAGGTTGGAGAAAAATTCATATAGTAAATTTCGTAAGTATTTGATGAGTTATACTAATGACAGGTAGGTAGGTAGGTAGGTGGGTGTGGCAACAGGTGTTAGTGAATATAGTGAAGGTAGATAGACAGTGATGGTGTATATAGTGAAGGTAATACACAGGTAGTGGAAGTATAAACAGGTATGGTGATGATACCTTTGAGGGTTTATAGGCAGGTAGCTAAAGGGATATTTACATGAAAGGTATGAAATGGAAATGTATGACTATGATGATGTTGTATGTAAGCAGGTGTATTTATAGGCTTATTAAAGGTGAGATGCAATGATAAATGAATAGCCTTGATAATCATGCAGATAATTGAATACGGCAGGCGTGACGACTAAGAAAACGCAAAAAAGGATGATGTAGAAACCATTACGTTTATAGCTTTTTATTTTTCTATTGTTTTCCTTGTTTTTCTAAGCGATAAATATAAAGTAATGAATTAAGACGCAATAAACATTTTGTAATACTTTGAACGACTCGTTGTATTTCAATTTCCTGAAACGCAAGAAAAAGAGCAAAAAACTATAATTGAATATGGATTTTACCTTATTTTTTGTAGTTGCTCTATCTATAACAAGTTAGTAAAGGCGGATTCTTATTTTAAAGCTTAAGCAAAAACTATAATTGTATATAGATTTTACCTTATTTTTTTGTTGTTACTTAATATATAACAGTTCAGCAAATGCGTGATTCCTATTTTAACCCCTTCACGCCCAGATCTTTCCTTTACAATATAAAATCGTCTGTTGTCAGCCATTACATTACGAAAGGTAACTAAATATACCAAATTAGTTAGTGGGCAGGGATACTAAACAGGTCATAGGTATAAATATTGCTTATATTCATTAAAAATCGTCTTATGGTACCCAAATTACAATGGAAATTACGTTCTGGGCCTCAAAGGAGTTAAAGCTCGCATAATAACCTTTAAAACACTAAGACTATGTTTTTCTGTTCCTCGCTCCTCCTTGGTACATTAATATAAACAAGAGGCAGGAGTTACATTAAAAGTCTCCTGTTTATTTAATGGTCTTGCGCCCAAAAAGGAAGATACTACAAAACAACGATAATTTTATTCCTTCCCAGCATTTGTAACTTTTATTTTTCTCTTACATGGGAACAATAATGTGTTTTTCTCGTTTAATGTCCCGTAATGAATGACCGGAATTTTTGTTACCTTATAAGACTCGCATGTGTTTTCTTAGCTATGAATGTCCTAATTTTTTTTCTCTACACTTAATGTCCTCCTATTGTTATCCTAATTTATCCTATCCTATCCTAATTATGTCCTAATTTCTCTTTCTCTCTCTGTATTTAACCCCTTGAGACCCATAACGTAATTTTCATTGTAATTTGGCTACCATTAGACGATTTTTAGTGACTATAAGCAATATTTTATAGACATGACCTATTTAGTATCCTTGTCGACTAACTAATTTGGTATATTAAGTGACTTTTCTTAATTTTATGGCTCGACACCATACAATTTTTATTATAGCAAAGAAAAGATCTGACAGTGTGAAGGGTTAAAAACCAACACATGTTTTCCTAACTATGAATGTCCTAATTTCTTTTTCTCTATTTAAAGGCGGTAGAAAAAAAAAACTGGAATAATTTTACGCCCTCTGATATTCCTAAGTTTTGTAGGGCTATAAAAGTGTATTCCTAAGTTTTGTAGGGCTATAAAAGTGTATTCCTAAGTTTTGTAGGGCTATAAAAGTGTATTCCTAAGTTTTGTAGGGCTATAAAAGTGTATTCCTAAGTTTTGTAGGGCTATAAAAGTGTATTCCTAAGTGTTGTAGGGCTATAAAAGTGTATTCCTAAGTGTTGTAGGGCTATAAAAGTGTGTTCCTAAGTTTTTTAGGGCTATAAAAGTGTATTCCTAAGTTTTGTAGGGCTATAAAAGTGTATTCCTAAGTTTTTTAGGGCTATAAAAGTGTATTCCTAAGTGTTGTAGGGCTATAAAAGTGTATTCCTAAGTGTTGTAGGGCTATAAAAGTGTATTCCTAAGTTTTGTAGGGCTATAAAAGTGTATTCCTAAGTTTTGTAGGGCTATAAAGTGTATACTTATATGAATTTTTATTTTTACTTTTTGATATTTAGCTATGGAAAAAAAATACCACGAAATTTTGGACTGTATATTTTTAAGACTCACGAAAATTTGACATACAATTACTTTTGCAAAGACTACTGTATACAGTAGTGTTTGACTTTTCCCATTGTTTTGTTTCTCCCTTTTTCTTCCTGTGTGTTTATCTAAGGTTAGTAATAGTCATCGTAGTAGTTGTTGGAAGTGTAGTAAGAACATAAGAACATAAGGAAGCTACAAGAGGCCACGAGACCTACACGAGGTAGTTCCTGTTACTTAACACTACCTACATCCACTTTTCATCCCCATCCATGAAATTATCTAGCCTTCTTTTAAAGCTCCCCAATGACTCCGCACTAACTACCTGTCTACTGAGTCCATTCCAATCATTCACCACCCTATTTGTGAACCAGTTTTTCCCTATTTCTTTTTTAAATCTACGCTTTTCGAGCTTGAATCCGTACTTCTTGTTCTACCCTGGTTATTAACCGTAAGAACTTTTCCTACATCGACTATATTGTATCCCTTTATCCACTTAAAAACTTCTATCAGACCCCCCCTTGCTATTATACGCCTCTTGAGTGAGTGTAAATTTAATAGCTTCAATCTCTTCTCATAACAAAATTTACGCATCCCATGAATCATTTTGGTCATCCTTCTCTGCACTGATTCTAACAAGGCTATATCCATCCTGAATACGGAGACCAAAACTGAACCGCAAGTCAGTGAGGTCTGTAGTAGGGTAGGTAGTGGGTGTAGTAGTAGTAGTAATATATGAAAGTAGTATAGTAGTAGTAGTGTAGTAGTATAGTAATAGTAATAGTAATAGTAGTAGAGTAGTAGTAGTAGTATAGTAGTTAGTAGTATAGTAGTAATATAGTAGTAGTGTAGTAGTAGTAGTAGTAGTAGTAGTAGTAGAGTAGATAGTAGTATAGTAGTAGTAGTATATAGTACATAGTATGTAGTAAGTAGTAGTAGTAGTATATAGTATAATAGTAGTATATAGTAGTAATAGTAGTAGTAGTAGTAGTAGTAGTAGTAGTAGTAGTAGTAGTAGCAGTAGCAGTAGTAGTAGTAGTGATGTACGGGAAACATCAACACCCTCCCTCTCTTGAAGTCTGCGCGCCCTTTTATAATGGGCGATTTAAAAACAAGAAGAGGCTACGTGTTGGTACTTGTTTTGTCCAATGGAATGAAGTAATAAGCCACTTACATGGTCTTACAGCCTTAATGATGTTGTGGTAATCTCCTCCTCCTCCAACTTAGTTTTTAAAGAGTAGGTAAAAGCAAGAGGAGGAAAGTGATTAGAGAAGGAAGAGAGTAAGAAAATAAAGACGGGACGAAATAACCTCCGGGAGTCATTTGGTCTTTTCGCAGTTGGCACGAGAGAGAGAGAGAGAGAGAGAGAGAGAGAGAGAGAGAGAGAGAGAGAGAGAGAGAGAGAGAGAGAGAGAGAGAGAGAGAGAAGAAGAAAAAAAACTAATATGCGATGATGCTTCAATTGAGTAAAACATTTTGGGTTATATTTAAATCGATATTCAGAAGCGGCTTATTTGGATTAATCAGGTCATGGAAGATTGTAAAAGTAAAAAACAACTTCCTCTCATTTCCCTCCCTACCTTCCTTCCTTCCTTCCTTCCTTCCTTCCTTCCTTCCTTCCTTCCTTCCTTCCTTCCTTCCTTCCTTCCTTCCTTCCTTCCTTCCCTCTTTTCCTCTTCCCTCCCTCTCTCCCTCCCTCTCTGCCTCGCCCTCACTATTTTGGCATACAAAGTAGATCTATTTATGGTATACAAAGTAGATCTATTTACGTATGCGTTAATCTATTTATCACAGAAAACGCAAACACCCACAGCGACTCCTGGGGGGACATTAACATAAATCCGAGGCTTTTTCCACCGTCACGATATACCTTTTTTAAAGAAAACCGATGTATGAATTATGTATGTGAATGAATTATACATATACGCACGTTTTTAATCCGTGAAAAATGGTACAGAAAACCCACCTTTAAAATATAAAAAAGCTAAAATTGTTAACAAAATATTTAAAAAATGCTGGAAATGCGTAATTATTTGGTACATTATATACAATTTATAGATTATTCAGATCGGTTGTTTGTCTTTGTTGTTGTTGTTGTTGTTGTTTTACTTGTGTGTCGTGTGTGTGCGTGTCTCAATCTGTCTATAATTTTGTCCTGTTTTTTTAATATCTCTGCCCATCCGTCTGTCTGTCTGTCTGTCTGTCTGTCTAGGAGTCATTACCTTTATCTGTCAATATCACCACCGCAGTATTTTCCATCCATCGAGCTTACTACCTTTATGATATTTTTTTCGCACGGTCTGTATCTCTATCAATTAGTTTCTGTCTTGGTCATCTGTCTGTCTGTCTGTCTGTCTGTCTGTAGACGTATCTGTGTCTGTCTAAACCTCAGTCTCTGGTAATCTGTATCTCTCTGTCTATGTTATTTATATTTCTTTCTCTGTCTGATAGTCTGTCTGTGTGTCTGTCTGTCTGTGTGTCTGTCTGTCTGTGTGTCTGTGTGTTCTTCCATCTTTATCTCTCTCTCTGTCCGCCTGTCAGCTTATTTTTACTTACCTGTGTGTGTGGTATGTGTGTGTGTGGTGTGTGTGTGTGTGTGTGTGTGTGTGTGTGTGTGTGTGTGTGTGTGTGTGTGTGTGTGTGTGTGTGTGGTCTTTGTGCCTTCATCATAATCTTAAAATAATGGGAGTGAAGACACGGATGTTTACATAACCATTAAATGCGTAGAGAGAGAGAGAGAGAGAGAGAGAGAGAGAGAGAGAGAGAGAGGAGAGAGAGAGAGAGAGAGAGAGAAGAGAGAGAGAGAGAGAGAGAGAATGCAGACAGACAGGCAGAAGTAGAATAAAGAAGAAATAAGTAACGTCATGTAGCTACTCTCTCTCTCTCTCTCTCTCTCTCTCTCTCTCTCTCTCTCTCTCTCTCTCTCTCTCTCTCTCTCGTCTCTCCTCTCTCTCTCTCTCTCTCTCATTTCATACGCGTCACGACAGGGCTCAAGGGACACACGTCATCTTGTGAGATATACAAAATGTAAATAAATTTGAAAGATAGAGAGAGAGATAGAGTGAGTTAGTAGGAAGGGGATGGGCGAGGGTCCAAGAGAAAGAATTTAAGGGCTAGGCTGACTCTCTCTCTCTCTGGCTCTCTCTATGTCTCTCTGTCTGTCTCTCTTTCTTTCTCTCTCTCTCTCTCTCTCTCTCTCTCTCTCTCTCCTCTCTTCCCTCTCTCTCTCTCTCTCTCTCTCTCTCTTTCAGAAATAGTAGTCATTTTGATGGAGGCAATTTTGTGTGTGTACGTCCATCAAAAAGAGAGAGAGAGAGAGAGAGAGAGAGAGAGAGAGAGAGAGAGAGAGAGAGAGAGAGAGAGAGAGAGAGAGAGAAACCATCATATCACACTCCATCTTTTTTCTATGGCAGGGTAATTCAGAGGAAATTCTTGGAAAATGTAAAACGCTGAATATGTGGCTCATCGCTCTGTATATACACGTTTTTTTTTTTTTTTTTTTTTTTTTTTTTTATTCATGAAAATATTTGAGTTTTTGTCTGAAATTCCGAGAAAAAAAATATTTACCTCACTTTCTCCATACTTTTCCTTCTTTGTTCATATTTTTCATCTTTTGCATCACCGTAACTTTTGCATCACCATAACTTTTGCATCACCGTAACTTTTGCATCACCGTAACTTTTGCATCACCGTAACTTTTGCATCACCGTAACTTTTGCATCACCGTAACTTTTGCATCACCGTAACTTTTGCATCACCGTAACTTTTGCATCACCGTAACTTTTGCATCACCGTAACTTTTGCATCACCGTAACTTTTGCATCACCGTAACTTTTGCATCACCGTAAGTAACTTTTGCATCACCGTAACTTTTGCATCACCGTAACTTTTGCATCACCGTAACTTTTGCATCACCGTAACTTTTGCATCACCGTAACTTTTGCTCACTTTTCTTGTTTAGTTCCAATTATTTCAGGACACTTTTTATCCACTTCTTACATAACTTCTTTTTTTTTTACTTTTTTCCTTGGCTACTAATTTTTTTTAAGCTAACTTTTATTCTACTTTTACTTTTTACAGCCCTGTTCTTAATTTTTATTTTTTATTTTGCTACTTTCACTATGATGTGTGCACGACGTTTTTTCTTTTCTACTTCAGTTTGCATTTATTCACAATATAAATAATCACCTCAACACAGTATTTCCTTTCCTGTATTACTATGAATTTCCATGAATTTACTGTTAAACATCATCTTACATCATCTTTATATCACACAATTACTTCACCTTTTTATCACCCGATTATAACGTCTATTTTCCTATCAATTACCTAGATATTTTTCATTTCACGTTTTTTTAGGGCTTTACTCCACATTATAATAAACATTCTTCTGTCACCAATAGGACAGTAGTGCGTATCATGTACAAAACGTGTAGCAATACCTTTAAGCACAGCACTATCTTCACTTAACCATGTTGCTAGCATATCACAAAACATATTATTTGCATGTTTTGGTATCGTTCGTCACTTGTTTGTTAATTTACTCCTTCTACTGCTGCGTTATTTTCTCTTTTTTTGGTATCTTTCGTTACTTCTTTCTTAATTATCTCTTCCTATTGCTACGTCATTTTCTCTCTTTTTGGTATATTTCGTTACTTCTTTTTTACTTTCTCCTACTGCTACGTTATTTTCTCTTTTTTTTGCTATCTGTCGCCACTTGTTTCTTAATTTACACTTCCTACTGCTCCATCTTCCTTCCATACCTGCTTCCACACTGCTCTCTTCCCTGCTAATGTGAGGAAAGAGAGAGAGGCAAGGGAGTGAGGGAGAGAGTGAGGGAGAAAAAGTGAGGGAGAGAGAGGAAGTGATGATGAGGTCGCATAAACATATTGAGAGGTTCGCGTCCAAGAAAAGTGTTGCTCTCATCTCCTGAACGCTTCATCACACATTGAAACCATATGTTGTCTTGTTTATGGCTTAGGATTCTCTTGCATCTCTCGTTTTCTTCGTCCACCCTTACCATGCTGCTCTCTGCTTTCTTTTCCTCCACATCCTCTTCGTCCACCCTTACCATGCTGCTCTATGCTTTCTTTTCCTCCACATCCTCTTCGTCCACCTTTACCATGCTGCTCTCTCCTTTCTTTTCCTCCACATCCTCTTCGTCCACCCTTACCATGTTGCTCTCTGCTTTCTTTTCCTCCACATCCTCTTCGTCCACCCTTACCATGCTGCTCTATGCTTTCTTTTCCTCCACATCCTCTTCGTCCACCCTTACCATGCTGCTCTCTGCTTTCTTTTCCTCCACATCCTCTTCGTCCACCCTTACCATGCTGCTCTATGCTTTCTTTTCCTCCACATCCTCTTCGTCCACCCTAACCATGCTGCTCTCTGCTTTCTTTTCCTCCACATCCTCTTCGTCCACCCTTACCATGTTGCTCTCTGCTTTCTTTTTTTCCTCCACATCCTCTTCGTCCACCCTTACCATGCTGCTCTATGCTTTCTTTTCCTCCACATCCTCTTCGTCCACCCTAACCATGCTGCTCTCTGCTTTCTTTTCCTCCACATCCTCTTCGTCCACCCTTACCATGCTGCTCTATGCTTTCTTTTCCTCCACATCCTCTTCGTCCACCCTTACCATGCTGCTCTCTGCTTTCTTTTCCTCCACATCCTCTTCGTCCACCCTACCATGCTGCTCTATGCTTTCTTTTCCTCCACATCCTCTTCGTCCACCCTTACCATGCTGCTCTCTGCTTTCTTTTCCTCCACATCCTCTTCGTCCACCCTTACCATGCTGCTCTATGCTTTCTTTTCCTCCACATCCTCTTCGTCCACCCTAACCATGCTGCTCTATGCTTTCTTTTCCTCCACATCCTCTTCGTCCACCCTTACCATGCTGCTCTCTGCTTTCTTTTCCTCCACATCCTCTTCGTCTACCCTTACCATGTTGCTCTATGCTTTCTTTTCCTCCACATCCTCTTCGTCCACCCTTACCATGTTCTCTATTTTCTTTTCCTCCACTTCTTCGACCACCCTTACCATCTGATAGTTTTCTTCTTCTCCTCCTCCTCTTCCTCTTCGTCCACCCTTACCAATTATATTATTTTCTTCTCCACATCCTCTTCGTCCACCCTTACTATATATATTTTTTTCTTTTCCTCCACTTCTTCGTCCACCCTTACCATCTTCTCTATTGCCTTCTCCTCTTCCACTTCGTCCACCTTTACCATATTCTCTTTTTTATCCTTCTCCTCCACTTCCTCTTCCTCCACCCTTACCATCTTCTCTTTTTCCTTCTTTTCCTCCTCCTCCTCGTCCTCTTCCTCTAACTATGATACTACCACCTCTTCCTCCTCCTCCTCCTCTTCCTCTAACTATGATACTACCACCTCTTCCTCCTCCTCGTCCTCTTCCTCTAAATATGATACTACCACCTCTTCCTCCTCCTCCTCCGCATGCTCTTCCTCTTCCTCCTCTTCGTTTCTTCTTCCAATATCTATAAACGTTAAGTGTTTTTGTGTAGAGCGAAGTTCGATTGCGTGTTGAGTGAGGGAGGGAGTTAAGTGCAGCTGCAGCAACATAGTTATTATCGTTCTTCTTCTTCTTCTTCTTCTTCTTCTTCTTCTTCTTCTTCTTCTTCTTCTTCTTCTTCTTCTTCTTCTTCTTCTTCTTCTTCTTCTTCTTCTTCTTTTCATTTTCTTCTTTTCTTCTTCTCATTACTAGCATTATTATTATTATATTATTATTATTATTATTATTATTATTGTTATTGTTATTATTATTATTGTTGTTGTTGTTATTATTATTATGTTATTATTATTTTTCATTTCACGTAGGTTGACTCCACATTATAATAAACATTCTTCTGTCACCAATAGGACAGCAGGGCGTATCCTGTACAAAACGTGTAGCAATACCTTTAAGAATAGCACTGTCTTCACTTAACCATGTTGCTAGCATATTACAAAACATAGTATTTGCTTATTTTGGTATCGTTCGTCACTTGTTTGTTAATTTATTCCTCCTACTGCTACGTCATTGTGTCTTTTTTGGTAGATTTCGTCACTTAATTTACTCTCTCCCCTCATTGGGTAACATTGTGATAGGAGTGTGTGTGTGCGCGCGCTTGTATGAGAGAGAGAGAGAGAGAGAGAGAGAGAGAGAGAGAGAGAGAGAGAGAGAGAGAGAGAGAGAGAGAGAGAGAGAGAGTTATGGCGAAGATAGAGTATTTATGCGCGTGGGTTCTTATGTGCATTCTTATGTGTGTGTGTGTGCGTGTGTGTGTGTGCGTGCGTGCGTGCTCACCACCGCCACCCGCCACTTCACCTTCCAGCCTCAAACTGGACTCGTGTCTCAAAATAGGGGTGGAAACTCGTGCCAGACACCCCCCCCCCCTCCCTTACCCCACCTTGTTCCCCTCACCCTAAACCCCTCCTTTATCCTTCACCCTCCTACCCCCCCTTCTTATCTCTCCCATAACTCCCCTTCTCTCATTTTAAAAACCCTCCATTTTTTCCCCTCTTCCTCTCTCTGTTGCCTTCCTCCCCTACCTTATTTATCACATCCATCCCTCTTCCTTCCTTTTTTGTTCTAGGTAATCTATGGAAGAGGGAAGGATTTATAAGGAAAGGAAGAGTAGTAGTAGTAGTAGTAGTAGTAGTAGTAGTAGTAGTAGTAGTAGTAGTAGGAGGAGGAGGAGGAGGAGGAGGAGGAGGAGGAGGAGGAGGAGGGAATACCTGACACTCTCTTACTCTTACCTGTTTCTCCTTTTATTTTTTCTCCTCTCTCTCTCTTCTTTCTCTCTCTCCTCTCTCTCCTCTCTCTCTCTCTCTCTCCTCTGCTTCCTCTCTCTCTCTCTCTCTCCTCTCTCTCTCTCTCTCTCTCTCTCTCTCCAGTTTCTCTTTAATATCTCCCTTGCCTCCTCCTTTTCCTTGTTCTCCCCTTCAACTCTTCCTATCTTCCTCTCCTTCACTCCTTTATGTCCCTTCCTTCATCCTTCTGTAAGTTTTCCTTCGCTTATTTTTGTCGTATTGGTAGATTATGAGGTATGTTATTGTTGTTATTGAGGTATATTATTACTCTCCTCTTTCTCATTCCCTCTTCTCTCTCATTAGGTCTCTCTCTCTCTCTCTCGTCTCTCCTCTCTCTCTCTCTCTCTCTCTCTCTTCTCTCTCTCTCTCTCTCTCTCTCTCCTCTCTCTCTCTCTCCACCACTTAGCCCATCAGGGTGGCAAGGTTGGTAGAGACGTGAGCTCGCAATGTGCAGCGTCCCTGTGCATTCGGTCAGCGGTTCGAGTCCACCTAGTTCGTGCTGACGTGGCGGCGCTTTGTATAGTCAATAACCTTGTAGTTGGTATTTGCAAAGTGTCTAGATAGGATGAAAATCTTATCTTATATCTTATCTCCACCACTTTCTCTATACTCTCACCACTAATACTCCATCTGTCTAACTCAAGTCACTTACCTATTCTCCTCCTTCCCTTTACTCCCCATCCTTTGTTTCCCCTCCTTACCTTCCCTTCCCTTACTCCCTCTTCCCTTGCTCCCTCCCCCCACTGGCTCTATCTGTCACCCCTCCTCGTCAGATCCAATCACCTGGCACTCTCTACACCTGGCACCAGACCCAACAGTGCCACCTCGATGCCTACTAAGGAATTTTGGATTTGTGGAAAGGATAAAAAGAGTACGGGTGAAGGATGAAATGGAAGGCTATTTTTTTTCTCTTTTTTGTTGGGAAGATATTTTCAGGTTTTATGGATTGGTAATATTTCAGTGTGTCTTTTAGTGTGTGTACTCTC
>JACEEZ010001878.1:414302-421802 GCA_016584305.1 Chionoecetes opilio
TAAATGTTGATATGGAGAAGGGGCCATACGAGCGTAGCTCAGGCCCTGTAAAATTCAACTAGATGAATACAACTAGATGAACACACACACACACACACACACACACACACACACACACACACAACACACACACACACACACACACACACACAACACACACACACACACACACACACACACACAACACACACACACACACACACACACACACACAACCTCAGACATGTAATCACCATTATTGTGACTTTAACTATATTTTCCTCTCTCTCCTCTCTCTCAGCGAACAAGGGAAGAGGAAATTCAAGGAAATGTAGATAGAAGCGAGAGTTCCTTTGTATAGACCGACTAGCCTTTTGCAGACTCCTAATGTTCTTATGTTCTTACCACTAAAAGAAGGAGGAGGAGGAGGAGGAGGAGGAGGAGGAGGAGGAGGAGGAGGAGGAGGAGGAGGAGGAGGAGGAAGAGGAAGAGGAAGAGGAAGAGGAGAGTAATGGACTAGGTACTTCCCTCTAGGCTAGGAAGAAGAGGGGTGAAATATTTCTACCGCCACAAAGGTAGAAATAGGAGTGTGTAAGCCTCGCCATTGTACTGCCCGTATTTTTGTTGTATTTTTATTATGTATTCTTCCGTCTATTTCTTTACGTACACTCTATCTTTATTTTTTTCTCTCTCTCTCTCTTTTTTTTTTCTCTCGCTTTTTTTTTTTCTCTCTCTCTTCTCTTCTCTCTCTCTCTCTCTCTCTCTCTCTCTCTCTCTCTCTCTCTCTCTCTCTCTCTCTCTCTCTCTCTCTCTCTCTCTCTCTCTCTCTCTCTCTCTCTCTCTCTCTCTCTCTCTCTCTCTCTCTCTCTTCCCCCCGTGTGAGGTGAAGATAAAGTTAAAAGCTTCAGAAAAAAACCAATCTTATCACTTTGAAATTTCAGACCGACCGGCGCGCGGGTATCCAAGGTTAAACCACCCATGATGAAACACACACACACACACACACACACACACACACACACACACACACACCACGCAGCACGCACGCAGCACGCACGCACGCACGCACGCACGCACCACCCACCACCACGCCACGCACCCACCACCCACCCACCCACCCACCCACCACCCACCCACCACCCACCCACCACCCACCACCCACCACCCACCCACACCACCCACCCACCACACCCACCACCACCCACCCACACCACCACCCACCCACCCACCACCCACACACACACCACACACACACACACACACACACACACCGCCCGTGCTGACAGACAGGTGTAAAAGTGCGTCGTGTGAAGAGACAGAAGTGTGAAAAGCAACGTGAAAACAGTTCTTGATGTTAGAGTTCAGGTTTAAATATAGACAAACTTCTTCACTTGCACTTAAACACTCTTCTATAACTTCTATACTCTCTTCTTCTATAAACTATAATTTCTTCACTTCGCTTTATAAACAACTTCAACATGGAAAAACAGGCAAATACTAATTGATATTATTGATATTAAGAATAGAATTAAGAATCACAATATTCTTTCAAATAAAATATCTCTTAAATGCCTGTTTATGTCTTCCCTAATACAATGAAGAGCTTAATGTTGTAGTTTGCAGATGATTTTTAACCCCTTTACACCCAGATCTTTCCTTTGCTATATAAAATCGTCTGTTGTTTGCCATAAAATTACGAAAAGTAGCTGAATATACCAAATTAGTAAGTCGACAAAGATACTAAGCAGGTCATATCTATAAAATATTGCTTATATTCACTAAAAATAATCTAATGGTTGTCAAATTACAATGGATATTACGCTCTGGGTCTCATGGGGTTAAGAATAAAATTAAGAATCACAATATTCTCTCAAATAAAATATCTCTTAAATACCTCTCTCTCTCTTCCCTTGTCCAAGGACGAGCTTTATCTTGTAGTTTCCAGATGATTTTTAAGCCAATAATTCCACTTGTTTCGTATATGAAAGCCAGGTATGTGAAATAAAAGCGAATTTGTCACTTTTTATCTTCATCTAATATTTATAGGAGTAGCCGTGTGTCTGTGTGTGTGTGTCTGTCTGTTTTGGGTAGCCGAAACTGTAAATTCAATTTTGACGGGAATAGGCTCAACAAATCGCAAATAAATCGTAGGTGGTAAACGGCTTGGTCTCATTTCGATTGAATAATTTTGAAGGGGGGTTTTGGGCTAAAAACACTTTTCAGAGATAAGATTACAGGAATGAACTCTGCTGTAAAGTCTTGCCGCATTTCACTAATTCCGTAGACTCATGGACTTACCGTTTGTGGCGTGTGTGTGTGTGTGCGTGTGTGTACTTGCAGGACAGGCGTGGGGCTGGGGTGAGGCAGGCGTGGGGCTGGAGTGAGACAAGCGTGGGGCTGGGGTGAGGCAGGCTACGGTGGTGGTAGGTGGTCTACCCCGAGGCACTTTGACCAGCGACGAACGACAGCAACAACACGATTGGAGTTTGCACTCACATTGTTGTTTGAAATATACTACTACTACAAACATCAATACATGGGTCCGAATTGCCCACAAGCACTTGTTGTAGACTACATCAAAAGCGATAGAATGAAAATAGTTGAGTTGTGTTGCTATGGTATTAAAAAAACGCGGCTGGATCATTAAGGTTAAGGTTAATGAGGTTTTCTAATGATCGATGGATTCTTGTGATGGTTAATGATGACGTGAAGGATGCTGGAAAGGGATATAGTGATGGTGTTAGGGAGGGTGGTTATAGATGTAGGTGGTGGTGGTGGTGGTAGGTGTAGTAGTTGTAGTAGTTGTAGTAGTAGTAGTAGTAGTAGTAGTAATAGTAGTAATAGTAATAATAGTAGTAGTAGTAATAGTAGTAGTAGTAGTAGTAGTAGTAGTAGTAGTAGTAGTAGTAGTAGTAGTAGTAGTAGTAGAGGAGCTGTTGATTTAGCACCACTACTACTACGTATACTACTACTACGATGGTAATGATGATAATGATTATGATAAAAAGTGCAACAAACATTATAAGGTGTACAAAAATATATCTAAGAGAGAGAGAGAGAGAGAGAGAGAGAGAGAGAGAGAGAGAGAGAGAGAGAGAGAGAGAGAGAGAGAGAGAGAGAGAGAGAGAGAGAGAGAACAAATATAAATCACAAGTCATACCACCGCAAAAATTCTGTTATTTCAAGAGATTAAAGACGAGGCATCGATAACCCTGGCGCGTTTTCAACAATTCCTTGCAACAGATATCTTTACGCTGTATTACAAGCAGGTGTGTAGCAGGTGTGTAGCAGGTGTGTATCATTGATGTATCCAAGACAGGTGACCTTGAGATACCTGACAATTATGAGACTGTTACCTTCACCCTGAAAGTCTAGGAATAAAAAACGTTCTTGTTGTTGTTTATATAGGAATAAAAACGTTCTGTTTTTTATAAGGATACAAAAATGTTCTTGTTGTGTTAGATAGGAATGAGAAAAACGTCTGTGTTGTTCAATAGAGAAAAACGTTCTGTTGTTGTTATATAGGAATAAAAAACGTTTGTAGTTGTTTATATAGAGAAACAAAATTTCTGTTGATGTTTATACTAGAAAAAAACGTTCTGTTGTTGTTCATAGAATAAAAAACGTACCTTGGTGTTTTATATCAGGATCAACAAACGTTCTTTGTTGTTGTTATATAGGATTAAAGCAGGTTGTTGTAGGTGTTATCATAGTGAATCAAAACGTTAGGTGTGTTTACTTAAGATAAAAACGTTCATTTGTTGTTATATAGCATGAAAAGTTTGTTGGTTATATAGGAATAAAAACGTTCTTGTTGTTGTTTATATAGGAATAAAAAACGTTCTTGTTGTCTATATAGGAATAAAAAACGTTCTTGTTGTTGTTTATATAGGAATAAAAAACGTTCTTGTTGTTGTTTATATAGGAATAAAAAACGTTCTTGTTGTTGTTTATATAGGAATAAAAAACGTTCTTGTTGTTGTTTATATAGGAATAAAAAACGTTCTTGTTGTCTATATAGGAATAAACGTTCTTGTTGTTGTCTATATCGGAATAAAAAACGTTCTTGTTGTTTTCTACATAGGAATAAAAAACGTTCTTGTTATAAATTGAAAATGAAATGAATCTTTGTCAAGGTCTTACGTGAAATTAATTTGATATGCAGCATTTTATTCACAGCGGAAAGGAAAACAATAAAGGAAATGTGTTGCCTGTCCGTTGCATTGTGGAGCAAAATTCTAATGGGATTTAAAGTAGAAGTCAGTATGAAATAGAGACAGAAATATATAACCTTCAGAATATTGTTTTTTGTTAAGATACACGTGGCGTACAATTATCAAAGGTCATGAGGTACAAAAGAGATGAAAAAATACTTTGAATTCATCCAAAAAAATTTCAGATAGACACAAAATGCATCCATTAATTATTCGTAAACTCGAGGCTTTTCCAAACAAACACACAAACTCTCAAACTGTAAATGCTGCAATTAGAAACACAATCCATAAAATTAGCAGCAGGTAGTTCAAACACACACACACACACACACACACACAACACACACACACACACACACACACACACACACACACACACACACACACACACTTCAATTATCTTCGTTGTTGTTTAGAGGATAATGCCTCAGGCCATAGTTGATCTACGACTGTGCTTAGTGTCTCTGTGCCGACAGCAAAGGTCGGGGGGTCAAGACCCCGTGCTGCAGACCCTTAACGCTGGACATGACAGGTAATTAAGAGCACCCACGATCCGCCGCCGGGGATCGAACCGAGTTACCGGTGGTAAGCCAAGCATGCTACACTGACATAGAGTTCCTTCACACGACAAAAACACACCACACACACACACAACACACACACACACACACACACCACACACACATAAACACAGGCACACACACGAACACACATAAACACACACACACACACACACACACACACACACACACACACACACACACACACACACACACACACACACACACACTTCAAATTAACTCACGATGAATAATGAAGGAAAAAAACTGGTATGGAACATGTGTGGACCACGACTGTGCGTGTGTCTCCTGTGGCAGCAAAGGTCAGGGAGTCAAGACGGCCGTGCCTGTCATGCCCTTTAAACAGCATGACATGACAGGTAATGGGACGAGAGGGGATAGAGCGAGTAAAGCGAGTAAAGCCAATGCAATGCTTCAATTTCTAATGGACGAGTAGATTTTCATCTTCACGAATAATATGGAATACTCGTGAAAAAAAATGTAGAAATCACACAATCCGCTCTTGACCATTTCGTTGAGGGAATTGTGGGAACGCAAGTCGCAAAGTTAACATCAGTGTGTGGGGAATTAAATCGCATGATGAGATTACAGCAGACTTCAAACGCGTGGTGTGTGCGAGAAACATCAGCTTAATAACTACTGTAGTGTTTCAAAATAGTATTAGTCAAACAGCTTCACCTTGGTAAGTCATGGTAGCAGGAACTATTGAGTGGTTCATCGTGGTGTGGAATACTATGTTGCAGTGGAGGGAATGGCAGAGTGAGTGTTGACAGACGGGTGAAGATTCCGGCACACGTTTTGCACGGGTTGTAGACGCGTCCTGGTAGTTGTAGTAGAGAAAATAAAAGAAAGACAGGAAGGAAGGAAGGAAGGAAGGAAGGAAAGGAATAGGTTAGGAATGAAAAATGAAGGAAAAGGATAGGAAAATAAGGATAAATGATAAGAATAATGAAAAAAGAAAGACAGGAGGGAAGGAAGTGATAGATGGGAAAGAAGGAAGGGTGGAAATATAGTATTGGTTGTATAGCGTAAAGGAAACACCGTGTGAACTGAGAGGAATTACCGGAACAATACGCGTTTTTTTTTTCGTTTTTTTTTTCTTGAATGATTGTACAAGACTTAATAGAGGTAGTGAAGGCAGTGAGCACCTTGTTATATTGTTTCTTAATTTACAAACTGCCTCGATGATTACCTGAACGATACACGTCTGGCTTTACTAATTACTGTACCAGACTTAATACAGCTAGTGAAGGCAATGATATTTACGGGAAATGTCTGAAATGAAGTAAAACCGAAGACCTTATCTTGTTTAATGTACAAATTTATGAATCGCTCGTTATAAATTTTCGATTCTCCTGTGTTGAAAAAGCTAAAGTGATAAGGTGAAGGACACTATAGGATAATGAAGGATAAAGATAATGAAGGATAAAGATAATGAAGGATAAAGATAATGAAGGATAAAGATAAGGAAGGATAAAGATAAGGAAAGATAAAGATAAGGAAGGATAAAGATAATGAAGGATAAAGATAATGAAGGATAAAGATAAGGAAGGATAAAGATAAGGAAGGATAAAGATAAGGAAGGATAAAGATAAGGAAAGTGAAGGACAAAAGAAAAGATTGAGCGCATCTGAACTTGAGACGAAAGAATTAAAAAAATCAGATTCGCAAGAGGCTGGTCTGTAAAGTAAAGATGTATGCCAGGCTGCCGCGGCCTCAAAGTCCCTGAGGCTGCAACAAAAGTTTTATGGAAGCCTACAGGACTCCGGCAAGGTTTGGTTCAAGGAAATCCGAAGAGTTAGCTTTAGTTAATGGAAGTCAGAAAATCGCCGGCAGACTCTTTGCTGAGTCCATATTGACTGTGGCTGAAGGCTTCTTAATCTTTACATTGAGAACAGCTTAAAGATTAGGAGAAATTGGGATACAAAAACTCTGTGGCGGTGCTTTGAAGGAACAGAATGACCAGCTTCCCTTGAACTAGATAAAATATACACTCTCAGAAATAAGGGGTATATTAAGGGTAGAATTGTTACATCGCACCATCACTACCCTTTTTATACCCTATGTCCAGGCTGGAGGGTAGATGCTGCTGATTATACCCTTCATCTACCCTTTATCTACCCTTTTTAGACGAGAGGGTTGAGAAAGGGTACATTTGGGGTTTGAAAAGGGTATATTTAGGGTTGCAAAAGGGTATATTTGTAAGGGTAGCAGTATTTCATCACTATAAACACCCTTTTTCTACCCTTTTCCTACCCTTTTTTTCTAAGAGTGTAGGGATAGTCTCGGCAAAGAGTAAAGGAGGTTGACAGGCAAAGGCAGACACTTGTAACCACACAAAGAACGAACACTAAAGTGGCAATTTTTTGGAGCACGACATGAGAAAGATGAAACAAAAAAAGAACAATACACCAATCTTGGAGGAGAAGTGGAAAGAGAAACAGAGAAGCAAACAAAAGACCATGACAAGTAAGAAAGCTAGAAAAAAACACCATAGAAAGCCATTACGAAGACCAAATTCCTAACCAAACATCTGAAAGTGAACTGAACTAAGAATCAGGACTGAAAACCTTGTGATGCAGATTGTACCCAGGAAATCCCTCTCTCAGGAAGCCACTGTTGTTATCGAGAGCATTAGAATCCTCCACACACACACACACACTCACACACACACACTCACACACACACACACACACACACACACACACACACACACACACACACAC
>JACEEZ010001878.1:431802-434302 GCA_016584305.1 Chionoecetes opilio
TATAAAAAATCATCTGTTGTTAGCCGTAACATTACGAAGAGTAACTTAATATACCAAATTAGTTAGTCGACAAGGGTAGTAAACAGGTCATATCTATAAATATTGCTTATATTCACTAAAAATCGTCTAATGGCACCCAGATAACAATGGAAATTACGTTCTGGGTCTCAAGGGGTTAACCATTTATTTTTATGTTGTGTATATAATGTTTTTGGGTCGTGAAGGCTATCGTCTTCTTTACATACCTAACTATCCATAGTTAACATATTTAACCATCCATTTTATCTCCTCCTTCTCCTTCTCTTTACTCTCCAGTTTGTGTCGCATGCAGTTTATATATGATTACGTGTTTAATTATTAATGTTTCTCGTATATTTCTTATTTATTACATTTCTTAGCAAACACTTCCAGAAGGTGTCATTAATATTATTTTTTATTTCTTTTTTCTTCTTCAGTTTTTCTTTCTTTTGGGACGTTTTTTTCTGATCTTTTTCTGCATTCTTTTTCATTTTCTGATCTTTTTTCTATTTGTTTCTATCTTTTGGGACGGTTTTCTTTCTAATCCTTTTCTTTGTGACGTTTTTGTAATCTTTTCTTTCTTCAGGGACGTTTTTTCTAATCTTTTCTTTCTTCAGGGACGTTTTTTCTAATCTTTTCTTTCTTCAGGGACGTTTTTTCTAATCTTTTCTTTCTTCAGGGACGTTTTTTCTAATCTTTTCTTTCTTCAGGGACGTTTTTTCTAATCTTTTCTTTCTTCAGGGACGTTTTTTCTAATCTTTTCTTTCTTCAGGGACGTTTTTTCTAATCTTTTCTTTCTTCAGGGACGTTTTTTCTAATCTTTTTTAGCTATATGATGTATTTGGTTGAGTGTCTGATTGGATGGCAAGAATTTTTTCGCATTAATTTTTATTTCAAATTTTGGGATTTTTTTTCTTCATACGTTCATTCCACGACTGCAATATGAATCGTGACTGAGTTATATTTCTGAAGGCTGTGCTGGGAAATGTGACGCCAGACTGAATTAGTTATGCATGTCTAATTTTGATTGATGTAGTCACTTCCGTTTATATCAATTTAAGAGTGTTTATTTTTCGCATAAGATTTTTACATTGATAGCTACGTATATGAGCTCTTTAATATTCATGTCAAGTATATCGTGCATATATATCGTCAAGTATATTTTATACTTCGTTGCGTTGTTTTGCTATTGTATGATTTCCATTAATACTTAAAGTCGTCATGTATACCTGCTGGATGAAACAGGTGATGTATACTGATTATGCAATATACAGTGTGTTTCACAATTGTTGAAACACCCTGTATGACGTCTCTTGGTCATTTTTGTTGCTTTTTTGTTTTGCCCTTGGCCAATCCTTTGTGATGTAAATAAAAAATAACAGGTCTCCCCCTCGTCCCCTTGTATTTGTATCGAGGCGTGAACCAGCCAATCGGAATCGCCCACGTCACGCGCCTCGGCCAATCAGGATTCGCCACGTCACTCTGCTCAGCCAATCGTAATCTTCCGCGTCACTGCCTGTGGTGTCCCCAATCAGAGAAAAACTTGTCACACCAAAACAACTACTAAATCTATAAACAAATCAAACAAATATATCTACAAATCTACAAAGATTGTCACTTTTTTTCCCTTAATCTCGTTTAGAAACAATAACTTGTGAAACCAAAACAAACAAGTATAGATTTTCACTTTTTTTGTACTTAACCTCGTTTAGAAAAATAAACTTGTCAGACCAAAACAAACTAACATGGATATTCCTTCTTTTTTTTTTACTTAGCCTCGTTTTGAAAAATTCACTTGTGAGAGCAAAACAAACGAAGATAGATGTTCATTATTTTTCTCCTCAACCTCGTTTTTAAAAATAGTTGTTTAATTTGGTGTTTTTGGCATGTTGGATCCCCTCCCCCCAGAAAAAAATATATATATATAGAATGCCTCCTTTTTGATCCCCGATGAGTTAGAGAGAGAGTAATTACCAGCCTGTGAGTGCGTTGGTTTAGAAATGTTGTATTATTATCTTTTACAATTACCGTTTTGGCCTTTGTATCTACGAGGTTGTGTTCCGCAGATTCTTCCTCTTCACAAAGCGATAATGATTGCTGGTCAAGGGGATGGAGAGGGGAAGGGAGAGGGGAAGGGAGGGAGGGAGGGAGGGAGGGAGGGAGGGAGGGAGGGAGGGAGGGGGGAAGGGAGGGGGGGAGGGAGGGAGGAGAGATGGCTATAGAGTACTGTTTTTGTTTGTTGATATTAATACAATGACAGCACTAAGGATGTCTGGGATGGCAGTAACAAAAGTAAAAATAATGATAATGGTGATAATAATGGCCACAAAAATAATGATGACAATAACGAGAATAATGATGTTGATAATGACATTGATGAGACCGCTGACAATAGTGACAATTATGAGAACAATAAAACTCATTATAATGAAATTGCAATATTAAGGGTAAGAACAATGATAATGATAATGAATATGATAGT
>JACEEZ010001878.1:439302-444302 GCA_016584305.1 Chionoecetes opilio
TATGTCCTGTCTGGATAAACTAGGGATATTATTATTGTTATTATTATCATTGTTATTATTATTTTTTATTCTTATTATTCTTATTGTTATTATTTTTATTATTTTACATAATAGCGACTTCCTCTTACTGCCCGCTATGCCATAAAGAATACACGTAACCGTAATGCTGTTTAGTTTCATCATACTTTACACATTTCTGGAGTATTTCATTATGTTATATATTATTCATTTTCTCCTTTGCTCCTACGGCACGAAATTTACTCTTTTTTTTTCTTAAAGAGATGCGAGACAGATTTCATAATGTTGCTGAGTTACATAAATTATACCAAAAACTTGATACTTGAAGATGACTTAACCAATGCTTTATCCATCTTTTTATTTTCAGATATTTATATAATCAACAGGCGCTATAGGCTCAAAAAATAGATAGATAAATCGATTAATAAATAGATAGATAGATTCATAATTGTCCCAAGAATAAAACCAAATGGGAAATCAAAAGTAGTATAAAAAAACACTAAGAAGCAAATTTGTTCATTTAAAAAAAAAATCTTCAATATCACAAACTCATAAGTGATTTTTTGTATCTTATCTATATTATCCAACATGTTATTCTGATACAGGAGACGCGTAGAGGACGGTAGGTTGAGAGAAGAGGTTGTGAGAAAGAAATCGCTGGAAAAAAGTGGCGGAAATGAGAAAAATTGATGAATAGTAAATGAGTAAGGAGAGTGAGAATGTGATAACCCCAATCCTCTCTTTCAGCAGTGCGTCAATAAAGGCTAATATAGATTCCATTTGCATACTGAGGGCGTGGAATGAGGCAAAATTGAATACCTTGTTTACTTTAGTGTGCCGTGGGATGAGGTGATGAGGGGGGTGAGCTATACAGGTGTGATGTATATGAGGTATGAGGTGATATTTATGAGGTATGAGGGGATATTTATGAGGTATGAGGGGATATTTATGAGGTATGAGGTGATATTTATGAGGTATGAGGGGATATTTATGAGGTATGAGGTGGATATTTATGAGGTATGAGAGGATATTTATGAGGTGTGAGGTGTTGAATAGGCTGTTGTTAGGTGTGTTATGAGTGTCATGTGTAATGTGATGTATATGAGATGAGGTGTTGACTAGGCTGTTTGTCATTTTTATTGATCTATCTATTTTTTGAGCCTATAGCGCCTGAGGCCATTGAATATCTAAAAAATATAAAAATTGGTTAGTCATCTTCGAGATTCAAGTTTTTTGGTACAATTTGTGTTATTCATGTTTTTTATGGTGTCGTATTCATTTGGTGTTTTCAAATTTGGTCATTTCTTTTATCGTGTTTTCATTTGTATGGTTTAATCGGTGTTGTGTTTTATAATATGCTATGTTTTATAAGAGGTGTAGTATCAGTTTTATTTCAAGGTTGTGTGTTTGTTGAACCAACATTACAATTATTTCGAGTATCCTAGTATGAAATGTTATGGTCAAAATAATATCTATCTATCTATCTGTGTTGTGAGTGTAATGTGATTCCTGTGTGATTGAATTGGATGTGAGGAAGTGTATTGTGTGTGTGTGTGTGTGTGTGTGTGTGTGTGTGTGTGTGTGTGTGTGTGTGTGTGTGTGTGTGTGTGTGTGTGTGTGTGTGTGTGTGTGTGTGTGTGATGTGTGTGTGTGTGTGTGTGTGTGTGTGTGTGTGTGTGTGTGTGTGTGTGTGTGTGTGTGGTGTGTGTGTGTGTGTGTGTGTGTGTTGGAATAGTGGGGTAAACATATTCCAAATCACATTGTGGCAAGGTAATATATTCAAGGTAATGTATTCATCATTCATCTTATTATCCACCCTTTGGTGACTGCAAGATGAAGTAGTGCGGAGAGAGAGAGAGAGAGAGAGAGAGAGAGAGAGGAGAGAAGAGAGAGAGAGAGAGAGAGAGAGAGAGAGAGAGAGAGAGAGAGAGAGAGAGAGAGAGAAGAGAGAGAGAGAGAGAGAGAGCACCTGCACTTTATCAACACAATAAAATACCTTTATGATGGTGATTTCGAAACTTTATCTCTCTCTCTCTCTCTCTCTCTCTCTCTCTCTCTCTCTCTCTCTCTCTCTCTCTCTCTCTCTCTCTCTCTTTCATTCCAGGTAACATTTTCCTTTTCTCCACCTCCTTTTCTTTCTTCCATTTCCCTTCCTTCCACCGCTTTCCTCTCATATGTTTCTATCTTTTATCCTTTACCCCTTCTCTTCTACCTCTTCGCCTGCTGTCTGTTATCTTCCCTTCCTTCTCTTCCCTTCCCACAATCCTTACTTTTATTATCCATCTTTACCCTTCCTTTCTTCCTTCATCCTTTATCCTTCCCCCGTTTTAACGCAACATTCCACTTCCATATTTTTGTTCCTTTTTTCCGTATCCAACATGTGGTAATCTCTTTTTTTCTCCTTCTCTTCCTATTCTTATTATCACGCCCTCGCTCCTATTTACATAATTATTCATATATTTCTTTTCTACATTCTTCTTCATCTTCTTCGCATACTGTTTTCCATTTCCTTCTTATTTCCCTTTATCATTCTCTTCCGATCTTATCTAATATACTCTAGTAGTAGCCGTGTGTCTGTCTGTTGTCTGTCTGTCTGTTTTGGGTAGCCGAAACTGTAAATTCAATTTTGATGAGAGTAGGCTAAAAAAAAATCGCAAATAAATCGTAGGTGGAAGCGGGTTAGTCCCATGTCGATTGAATAATTTTGAAGGGGGGTTTTGGGCTAAAAACAGTTAAGAGTAATAGATTACAGGAAGAAACTCTGCGGTATCGTCTTGCCGCATTTCACTAACTCCGTAGACTAATGGACTTAAGGTTTGTGTGGGGTTGCTGTGGGGAATTTGCTGGGTTTTTTTCTTATTATCTGCAAATTTCCGTCGCCTGATATTTGTTTTGTTTATATTTTCAGGTAAGACGTAAAGGACGTCTTGACTACAGGACCGAGAAGACGTGAGTGTTAATGTTATAAGATACATTAAATACAACTTTGGAGTGTTTTATCTCTTCCCTCTGACTCTTCTTCGTCTCCCAGCCCAGCCTCCCTCCTCACCATCCTTTCCTGTCCTCCTTCTATTATTTCCCTTCCTATGTTAATTTTATATGATCCACCTTATCTATCTAACATACTATAGCAGTAGACGTGTGTCTATCTGTCTGTTTTGCTATAGCAGTAGCCGTGTGTCTGTTTGTCTGTTTTGGGTAGCCGAAACTTTACATTAAATTTTGTTGAGAGTAGCCTAAAAAAAATCGCAAAGAAATCGTAGGTGGTAAGATGCTTGATCCCATGTCGATTGAATAATTTTGAAGGGGGATCTTGGGCTAAAAACTGTGTTGAGCAGCGGTTATAAGCTATCCAAACTCTGCCAGCGTTCAATTTCTCGAAATTGTATTCGACTCGCGACCGAGCACCAACCGCTCCTCCGCTACTGCGCTCCTCTGTACTGCTACCGGCCGGCAGAACAGCCGTGTTGGCGTTAGTGTTTGCTTCTGACGGTGTAATTAACTATACAACATTTACTCATTATATTATACTTACATAATATACATTATACTTATATGTATACTTATTTCACATATTTAAGAATATATATTATATTTCCGAGGTGAAGGCGAGTCCGAAGGCGATCATTGATCACGATCAATTTACGCTGTAAAGCGCTTCAACCGAGCAGCCGAGACGACGACTTCTACCTGCCTCGCGTACCCACAGTCTATAACTGTGCGCGTACCCATGATCACGCAGGCAGCGTCTGGCACTGGATTCCGCATGCGGCGTCTGCAATTTCCCATCCGTGTTGCATTTGCCATGACGATCAACAAGTGCCAGACCAAGAGCTACGTGGGAGTCTACTTGCCTACACCCGTGTTCACGCACGGCTAACTCTACGTCAGCCTGTCAAGGGTTGGCTGTGCTGATGCCGTCGAAGTGTTGAGAACCCTGGAGCCACACGGAACGTGGTCTACCCCGAGACACTTTGACCAGTGACCAACGACAACATCAACACGATTGTAGTTTGCACTCACATTATTGTCTAATATATACTACTACTACAAACATCAATACACGGGTCCGAAGGGCCCACAAGCACGTGTTGTTTCTCTATAATTCTTCCATATTTCGTGTTATTTCCTTTTCTTTCTCCTATACACCACTTAATATCTTTTCCCTTTTTCTTTAGTTAGTACTGTTAGTTTCTTCCATTATTATGCTTGCCTCTTCTTGTCTTACTATGTTGCTATTTCCTTTTTGTCTTTCCTCTCTCACTATAATGACATTCTATTCTTTATTGCCTTTTATTTTTTATCCTTCTAACCTTCCATCTTCCTTCTCTTTCTCTCCAACCCCTCCTTCCCATTTGCACCTGAGACTTTCCCTCTTCTCTTCTCACCTCCTCCCTTCCTCCTCCTCCTCTTCTCACCTCCTCCTAGCCTCCTCCTCTTCCCTTCCCTTATATCAGGTTTTCAGTTTGTCACCAGTCCTTCTTTCTTTCTTTCTTTCTTCATTCCCTCAGTCAAAATGTCACCAAATATAACTGCTTCATTTACATTCCCAATCGATAGTCTCCCTGAAACATGTGAGAGAGCTTGGGTCTGTCTGCCTTCTTTCTCCCTTGGTGGTTGGTAGGAGGACGGTTCCCTTTGTTTTCATCCTACCATCCTGTGTCCTCCTCCTCCTCCTCCTCCTCCTCCTCCTCCTCCTCCTCCATTTTTCCCTTCCATGTCTCCCCGTTTCTTACCCCAAGGGAAAAGCTAGGAAGAATCCACCAGGTATTACATTTCTCTGTTCTCTCTCTCTCTCTCTCTCTCTCTCTCTCTCTCTCCTCTCTCTCTCTCTCTCTCTCTCTCTCTGTTACTCTTTCTCTCCCTTTATTTCCCTTTATTTCCCTTCCCTTCCCCCTTTTCTTTTCTTTTCCGCCCTCACGTATTTCAGTTTTCCTCTGGCAGTCCTGGATTTTTCTCTTCATTGTTTCCCTTTCCGTCTC
>JACEEZ010001878.1:449302-454302 GCA_016584305.1 Chionoecetes opilio
TGGTAATAGTAATAAAATAATAGATAGTAATAGTAATAGAATAATAGATAGTAATAGTAATAAAATAATAGATAGTAATAGTAATAGAATAATAGATAGTAATAGTAATAGATAATAGATAGTAATAGTAATAGACAATATATAGTAATAGTAATAGAATAATAGATAGTAATAGAATAATAGATAGTAATAGTAATAGAATAATAGATAGTAATAGTAATAGAATAATAGATAGTAATAGTAATAGAATAATAGATAGTAATAGTAATAGATAATAGATAGTAATAGTAATAAAATAATAGATAGTAATAGTAATAGAATAATAGATAGTAATAGTAATAAAATAATAGATGGTAATAGTAATAGAATAAAAGATGGTAATAGTAATAGAATAATAGATAGTAATAGTAATAGATAATAGATAGTAATAGTAATAGACAATAGATAGTAATAGTAATAGAATAATAGATAGTAATAGAATAATAGATAGTAATAGTAATAGAATAATAGATAGTAATAGTAATAAAATAAAAGATGGTAATAGTAATAGAATAATAGATGGTAATAGTAATAGAATAATAGATGGTAATAGTAATAAAATAATAGATAGTAATAGTAATAGAATAAAAGATGGTAATAGTAATAGAATAATAGATGGTAATAGTAATAGAATAATAGATAGTAATAGTAATAAAATAATAGATAGTAATAGTAATAAAATAATAGATAGTAATAGTAATAAAATAATAGATGGTAATAGTAATAGAATAATAGATAGTAATAGTAATAAAATAATAGATAGTAATAGTAATAAAATAATAGATAGTAATTGTAATAAAATAATAGATAGTAATAGTAATAAAATAATAGATAGTAATAGTAATAGAATAATAGATGTAATAGTAATAGAATAATAGATAGTAATAGTAATAAAATAATAGATAGTAATAGTAATAAAATAATAGATAGTAATAGTAATAAAATAATATAGTAATAGTAATAGATAATAGATAGTAATAGTAATAGAATAATAGATAGTAATAGTAATAAAATAATAGATAGTAATAGTAATAAAATAATAGATAGTAATAGTAATAGAATAATAGATAGTAATAGTAATAGAATAATAGATAGTAATAGAATAAAATAATAGATAGTAATAGTAATAAATAATAGATAGTAATTAGTAATAAATATAATAGATAGTAATAGTAATGATAATAGATAGTAATAGTATAGAAAATAGATATATAGTAATAAATATAGATAGAATAGTAATAAAATAATAGATAGTAATAGTAATAAAATAATAGATAGTAATAGAATAATAGATAGTAATAGTAATAGAATAATAGATAGTAATAGTAATAGAATAATAGATAGTAATAGTAATAAAATAATAGATAGTAATAGTAATAAAATAATAGATCAGTATTAGTAATGAATAATGATAGTATAGTATAGAATAGTAGATAGTATAGAATAATAGATCAGTCAATAGTAAAAATAATAGATAGTAATAGTAATAGAATAATCAGATAGTAATAGAATAAAGATAGTAATATTAATAAATATAGATGGTAATAGTAATAAAAAATAGAGTATAGAATAATAGATGTAATAGAATAAAATAATAGATGTATAGTTAAAATATAGTAGTAATAGAATAATAGATAGTAATGTAATAAAATAAGAGTATATGAGTAATAGAATAATAGGTGGAGTAATGAAATTAAAAGATAGTAATAGTAATAAAAATAGATTGTAATGTAAGAAAATAATTAGATGAGAATAGAAAATAGAAGTAATATATAAAATAATAGATGTAATAGTAATAAAATAATAGATAGGAATAGTAATGAAATAATAGATAGTAATAGTAATAAAATAATAAATAGTAATAGTAATAAAAGATAGTAATAGTAATAAAATAATAAATAGTAATAGTAATAAAAGATAGTAATAGTAATAAAATAATAAATAGTAATAGTAATAAAAGATAGTAATAGTAATAAAATAATAGATAGTAATAGTAGTAGATAGATGTAAGAATCGAAATGAAATACACACACTAACACCTTGCCTCATTTTGCCATAGTGATTACAGTAGCTTCATAGCTTCATAAACTACACGCATCCAATAATAACAAATAACAACATGCACAGAGCACCAGAAATTAATCCGAGTTACAACTTTAATGAGAATTATAACATTTAATGGTGATGGCGTGATGAGCTGTTTTTGATGCTTACTAAATAGCAATCAAAAGTATGTATTTTTTGTGTATGTTAATTAATGTATATATGAGTATGATTGAGTCCACAGCGAGGAAGCGTGGATGTTGTGAAACTTTTTATTCGTTTTTGCTTGCTAAGGATGAAGCGTGAAAATGACCCGTCTGATGAATGGCGCTGAAGACGTTATTGTAGATGCAACAGACACGAAATAGAAAATAGCAAAAACTAACTCATATTACTTACCTAATTTATCTCTCCTCTCTCTATCTATCCAGTCTCCTATCTCTTCTATGTCTCCTTTATCACCTCTATCCCTCCTCCTCTTCTCAGCACTCAGAAATAGGAGATAAGAGAGAAAAATAGGGATAAAACTAACGAACTAACCCGAATTAAATTGGCCCACACCCCTTTCTCTAGTTTTACTGTCTTCTTTATAGGGACTGACAACTAAGCGGGGGATTATTATCTCTTTTTGTTTGTTTTGCCCTTGGCCAGTCCTTTGTGATGTGAAGAAAAAAATATATGTATTATGAGTCTGACACAGGTGGGAGGGCGCGCTCATTAGCAAGACACACCTGATCCTCTCCCCGAACATAAACTTAAGGCTAAATCCCCTTTCTTTCCTTTTTAATTCTATGTTGGAAGCCACTCGATCCTCATCTTTATATAATATTCTCCTCTATCTCTTTACCTCAACTTTGATCAGACTTTCTCTTTTTATTCATCTTTGCTCTCTTTATTCCCTTCATACTTTCTTTTTTTATTCATCTTTGCTCTCTTTATTCCCTTCAAACTTTCTCTTTATTCATCTTTGCTCTCTTTATTCCCTTCAGACTTTCTCTTTTTATTCATCTTTGCTCTCTTTACTCCCCTCAGACTTTCTTTTTATTCATCTTTGCTCTCTTTACTCCCTTCAGACTTTCTTTTTATTCATCTTTGCTCTCTTTACTCCCTTCATACTTTCTTTTTATTCATCTTTGCTCTCTTTACTCCCCTCAGACTTTCTTTTTATTCATCTTTGCTCTCTTTACTCCCTTCAGACTTTCTCTTTTTATTCATCCTTGCTCTCTTTACTCCCTTCAGACTTTCTCTTTTTATTCATCTTTGCTCTCTTTACTCCCTTCAGACTTTCTCTTTTTATTCATCTTTGCTCTCTTTACTCCCTTCAGACTTTCTCTTTTTATTCATCTTTGCTCTCTTTACTCCCTTCAGACTCTCTTTTTATTCATCTTTGCTCTCTTTACTCCCTTCAGACTTTCTCTTTTTATTCATCTTTGCTCTCTTTATTCCCTTCAGACTTTCTTTTTATTCATCTTTGCTCTCTTAACTCCCCTCCAGACTTTCTCTTTTTATTCATCTTTGCTCTCTTTACTCCCTTCAACCTTTTTTCTTCTTTCTTTTCATCCCTTGCTCTTTACTTAACTCCCCCTTCAGACTTTCTCTTTTTATTTATCTTTGCTCTCTTTACTCCCTCAGACTTTCTCTTTTATTCATCTTTACTCTCTTTACTCCTCTCAGACTTTCTCTTTTATTTCATCTTTGCTCTCTCTACTCCCTTCAGACTTTCTCTTTTTATTCATCTTTGCTCTCTTTACTCCCTTCAGACTTTCTCTTTTTATTCATCTTTGCTCTCTTTACTCCCTTCAGAACTTTCTCTTTATTCATCTTTGCTCTCTTTACTCCCTCAGACTTCTTTTTATTCATCTTTGCTCTCTTTACTTCCCTCAGACTTTCTCTTTTTATTCATCTTTGCTCTCTTTACTCCCTTCATACTTTCTTTTTATTCATCTTTGCTCTCTTTACTCCCTTCATACTTTCTCTTTTTATTCATCTTTGCTCTCTTTACTCCCTTCAGACTTTCTTTTTATTCATCTTTGCTCTCTTTACTCCCTTCAGACTTTCTTTTTATTCATCTTTGCTCTCTTTACTCCCTTCAGACTTTCTTTTTATTCATCTTTGCTCTCTTTACTCCCTTCAGACTTTCTTTTTATTCGTCTTTGCTCTCTTTACTCCCTTCAGACTTTCTTTTTTTTCATCTTTGCTCTCTTTACTCCCTTCCAGACTTTCTCTTTCTACTCGAACCTCAACTTAAGTAACTTTTTATAATACCTTTGTCTTTCATTTTAACTATATTACATCCTTTCTCTTGAACTTTCTTTTTAAATTTCCCTTTTTACTCCAACCTCAACTCAAGTAACTTTTGATAATATCTTTGTCCTTCATTTGAACTCGATATTACATCTTTCTTTTAAATCCTGTCTATATTTTTGTTTTGTTTTTCTGTGCGTTATTACTTCATATAAAAGTTCGTATCCTTGTCTTACATATCTATCTAAACAGTTATATTTTATTCTTCACTAAATCGTTTCACTCCATATACACACTAAGCTCTTTAAATATCTGAGCTTTTCGAAAAAACACTCGAGAAAAATATCCAAAACAGTTTATTTTATAATTAACCAAATGTTTTCACTTCATCTACACACTAAGCTCTTTAAATAACTGAACAAAAAAAATGCGAAAAACACATCCCCCTTCAACTTTTATGTACACTCAACACCATCTTGTCTCCACCAACACCATAATGCGACGCTTAACTAAATCCTTTCACTTTATCTAGACACTAAACTCTAAATAAATGAACGAAAAAAAAAACAGAGAAAAAAATCCACCTTCAACTTTGTGTACACGTAACGCCATTTTGTCTCCAGCAACACGGTAATGCGAGGTAGTGTTTTCACCTGTATTGTGTGCGTGGCGCG
>JACEEZ010001878.1:466802-469302 GCA_016584305.1 Chionoecetes opilio
CAGCTCACTGTCTATATCGCCTTTTGTGGCCTTTTTTACAAGCTCAACAAATGGCCTTTACTCGCGATGCTTATGGTGAAACTCACTGGTGGTTTCTTATTATATTTATCCGTGTAGCCTCGTGTCTCGTGTGTTTTTTGTTTCCTACTGAAAAAATGAGATGAAACTATAACACCAAAATCTAAATATTAACATACGATTATATATTTTAAAATTTAAGAGTGTTATTATTTTATTCTATATATTTAAACTCGCTGATGGTTTCTTTTTTTTCTTTTCTTTTCTTTCAGCCTCGTGTCTCCGCTTTGTATGTATTCTACTGTAAAAATAAGATGAAAATATAACATCAAAATCTTAAAAATGACATATTATTATATATTTTAAAAAAAATTGAGTGTTATTATTTCTTACTGTCTTCTATTCCATTACTCTTTTTTTTTTTTTTTTTTACCTTATGTTACTCTTTTACTTAAATATCTTAAAATTTACGTAACATCATATTGTATTTAAAAGTTTCTTGTGTTTTTATCTCTTATATTCTTATATTCCATTACTTTTTGTTTACCGTATCCTACTCTTTTAGTTCAATATCTTCATATACTTCAACCGTATATATACCATTCTTCTATATTCTTCTATTCATACTTTAGTCACCTTTTCTCCTCTCCTTTTCCCAGTAATCTTCCTCTCTTCTCATTCTCCTCTTGAACCACCTCCTTCCTTCCTCCTAAACTTTTTCCATGCCTTTCCTTCCTCCCTTTTATCTCCAGCCATCTGATCTCTTCCCTCTCTCCCTCCTTCACCAATTTACGCGATTCCTCTTTCCCTTGTCTTTCTTCTCCATCCCATCTATCCTTCACTCCTTCCATCTTTCTTCACCCCTTCCCTTCTCTTTTTTCTCCATCCCAACATTCCTTCTATCCTACCATCCTTTTTCAAACCTTCCCTTCTTCTCTTTCTTCTCCATCCCGTCCATCCTTCTCTCCTTCCATCTTTCCTCAGCCCTTCCCTCTTCCCTCCTTCCTGGCCTCCAATTCTCTGCCGAACTCCCCCTGAGGCTGATAGCGAGCGCCAGACCTCCTGGTTAGGCTTTGTAATTATCAGATAAGGGAACACAGCATCCCGATAGATAGATAGATAGATAGAGAGAGAGAGAGAGAGAGAGAGAGAGAGAGAGAGAGAGAGAGAGAGAGAGAGAGAGAGAAAAAAGAGAGAGAGAGAGAGAGAGAGAGTGCAAATGTATGCGCCGCTTCAAGATTCTGATATACTACGGTCATTCTCTCTCTCCTCTCTCTCTCTCTCTCTCTCTCTCTCCTCTCTCTCTCTCTCTCTCTCTCTCTCTCTCCTCTCTCTCTCTCTCTCTCTCTCTCAGGTAATCACAGGTGGACTTCTATTATAAAAGGCCATGATAATTGGTCCCGTTTTTTTAGTCATTAGTATAAGTGACTCATTAACACATTGGGATAGATTAGCATTTTAAGAGATTCTATTACCTCTCTCTCTCTCTCTCTCTCTCTCTCTCTCTCTCTCTCTCTCTCTCTCTCTCTCTCTCTCTCTCTCTCTCTCTCTCTCGTTCGTCGTTTCGCTTCCTCTTCTTTACTCACACATTTTCCCATCTTCCTCTTTCCACCTTCCTCCTACCATAACAACATTTTCCTTTCCCTCCTACTTCCCTTCCCCTCCCTTCCCCTCCCTTCCCTTCCCCTCCATTCCCTTTCCCTCCCTTCCCTTCCCCTCCCTTCCCCTTCCCCTCTCATCCTTCCTACTCAGATTTCCTCCCCTCGTCTCCCCTCATTCCACCCCTTTCCTTACCTACTCTACCTGCCTGCCTAATGGATAATTATAGCACCTACTGCATTACCTTTCCCCCCATTATAGTTCACCTGAGCACCCCTTAGCACCCCTTAGACGGCCGGGCGTTAAGGGTCATTACTTCTTATTACCCACTCAGTGCATTACATGAAAGGATGATACGTGTTCGATCTATCTGGCTTAATGTACCTATTTGTCCTTCCTTCTACCTGGCCATACGTATCTTATTATTTTCACCTGTTACTACCTATTTATCTATCTATTTTTCTATATATGACTCGTAACATTTCTTTCCTTATCTATTTTTTAGCCATTCAATTAATTAAGTGTGTGTATTATAAGCTCTTTTTTCATAATTGGTATATATTTTGTTGTATCTTACTGTGTTTACCTCTACTGTTTACCTGTTACTACCTATCTATCTATCTATTTTTCTTTATAAGGCACCTAATCTTCCTTTTCCAATCTATTTTTTAGCCATTCAATTAATTAAGTGTGTGTATGTGAGTTCTTTTGTTTCATTCTTTTTATCTATTTCACTAACTTATTGTTTTTACCTCTACTGTTTACCTATTACTACCTATTTATCTATCTATTTTTCTCTATAAGGCACCTAATCTTCCTTTTCCTATCTATTTTTTAGCCATCCAATTAATTAAGTGTGTGTATTATAAGCTCTTTTTTCATA
>JACEEZ010001878.1:481802-484302 GCA_016584305.1 Chionoecetes opilio
TATTATTATTGTCATTTTTCAAAGGTAAACGTTAAACATAGATCGATTACAAAATAATATATATATATATATATTGTCTTGGAAAAAAGATCCCTTGGAAAAAATATTATTGTCATTATTATCATTATTATTATCAATCATCATCATCATTATCCTCCACCTCTTCATCCTCGTCATCATAATCATCATCATCATTTTTCAAGGGTAAACACAGATCGCTTAGAAAAATAAATATATTGTCCTGTTTCAAAGGGACACCGCTGATCTACAGGGACCAGTTTTTCTAAAAATTTGCCAAAGATGGAGTGTTAAGGTAAGCTGTTGTTTTATTTTTAGCTTTTAGGGGCGTGACGCGATATGATCGATGCCTCTATTAAGGGCTGATAAGGGCGTGGGTTGCTGCCTCACCCTCCCTTACCCCCCCTTACCCTCCTTATCCACCCATATCCTCCCATTACCCTCCATTACCCTCCATTACCCTCCCTTATCCTTCCTTACCCTCCTTTACCCTCCCTTATCCACCCATATCCTCCCATTACCCTCCCTTACCCTCCCTTATCCTCCCTTACCATCCTTTACCATCCCTTATCTTCCCTTACCCTCCCTTATCCTTCCTTACCCTCCTTTATGCTCCCTTACCCACTCTTATCCTCCATTACCCTGCCAAAGACTACTCTATACTGGACGTGCTACTCATTTTGGGCTATTTCCAGTGGAGGCCAGTTTTGCGATTCCTGCCATTTTCGAACATCACTCCCTTTTCCCTTCCTAAGGTTTATCAGTATATATGATATACCGTTATCTTCGTAAATGCTTGTTCTATAATATTATCAAATAAAAAACAGTAAAATGCAATAAAGAAATGCCATTATGAGAGAGTTAAGAAATATGCATGAACTTAATATTCACTTGAACTCATCACCATTTAATATTTTGTGGAAAAACATTTTAGATGCTAGCGATAGAAAGAAGCGGATTTTCATTAGCTTTCCATTGCTATATTTCGTTTTCTGATAAATGAATCATAACCATGCATAAATTAGCGTTAACTAAAAAAATAACATCATCTATCGGGATAATTACCAGATGGATGATGTTATTTATTTAGTTAACGCTAATTTATGCATGGTTCTAATTCATTTATCAGAAAATGAAATATAGCAATGGAAAGCTAATTGAATTCCGCTTCTATTGATATGTTGCATGTAAAAAGTCTTCACGCAAAATATCAAATTGCGATGAGTTTAAGTGAATATAAGTTCATGTATATTTCTTCAGTCTCATAATGGAATTTCTTTAGTGTATTTTACAGTATTTATTTGATAATATTATAGAACAAACATTCACGAAGATACATTTATACTGATATGCCATAGTCTACTGTATTCATGGAACAAACCGTTTTTTACTTGCCGATACGATTGATGTGTTTATTTTTTTAGTTAACGCTAATTTAGGCATGGTGGTAATTCATTTATCAGAAAACGAAATATTTCAATGGAAAGCTAATGAAAATTCCGCTTCTTTCTATTGCTAGCATCTAAAATTTTTTTTCTCGCAAAATATTAAATGGCGAAGAGTTTAAGTATATATTGAGGTCATGCATATTTCTTCACCTCTCAAATAATGGCATTTCTTTAGTGTATTTTACCGTTTTTTATTTGATAATATTATAGAACAAACAGTTACGAAGGAAAACGGTATATCATATATACTGATAAACCTTAGGAAGGGAAATAGGGGTGATGTTCTAAAATGGCAGGAATCGCAAAACTGGCCTCCACTGGTCATGGGTGGGTTGGCGCGGGGCACGAGTAGCAAGTACCAGTATAGAGTAGTCTTTGACCCTCCCTTATGCTCCCTTACCTTCCCTTACCCCACCCTTACACACCCTTACCCACCCTTACCCCACCCTTACACCCACCCTTACCCCACCCCTTACGACACCCTACCCCTTACCACACCTTACCCCACCTTACCCACCCTTACCCCCCTTTACACCCACCCTTACCACCTTACCCAAACCTTACCCCCCACTTACCCACCCTACCCCCTTACCCACCTTACCCCCCTTACCCCACCTTACCACACCCTTACCCCACCTTAAACCCTTACCCACCCTTACCCCAACCCACCTTACCCCCCCTTCACCCCTTTACCACCTACCATTTACCCCACCTTACCCTTCCTTCACCCTGTCTAATATAATCTCCTTTTTTTCTCTTTTCATATTTTTTATTTACATGTTTCTTTTATGTTTCCTTAATGTTCTATTTTATTTTATGTTGCTATTTTTCCAGGCTATATTTTTCCTCCTGTAGGGTTTATGTATTTAAATTTCAAGTTTTTCTGTATCATATTTGCATGAGTTTTTTTTTTTATGTATTTTATGTATAATTTTTTTTATTGACATGTTTCTTTAATGTTCTATTTTATTTTATGTTGCTATTTTTCCATGTTATATTTTTCCTCCTGTAGGGTTTATGTATTTAAATTTCAA
>JACEEZ010001878.1:491619-494119 GCA_016584305.1 Chionoecetes opilio
ATTCAAATCCAACCATCTCTTGATCTTACAGTAACCACAGACCACTACAAAAATCCCAGTCTCCTTATCACGACAACACACTCGGTAACAAAGACTCCACCACACATCCACTTGATCAACAAACATTGCTTGATCTACATACCAACACACAAACGTACTAACTAACATACCAACAAACTAACATACTAACTAACTAACATACTAACTAACATACGTGTACCAACAAACTAACATACCAGCAAACTAATATTCTAACTAACATACAACATACATGCTAAACTAACATACTAAACCCTCATGATTCTCTATAGACTCTTTAAACATGCACATTATCTGCATATATACGATACTTATGGACAACAACAAACATTCTATCCTACACACACACACACACACACACACACACACACACACACACACACACACACACACACACACACACACACACACACACACACCCCGGGGGAACTCCGTAGTGTAAGGGTTAGCACGCTCGGCTCACAGCCGAGAAGTCCCGGGTTCGATCCCCGGGCGGAGCGAAGACAGACGGGCGGTCTTCTTAAAACCCGAGCCCCGGTCCACCCAGCAGTGAATGGGTACTGGGTGTTAGCCGGGGGTTTGTGACCCGCCTCCCAGGGTGGTGGCTTCGGCCAACACAAAGAACTAAGGATGAATGATAAAAATGTTGATATGGAGACGGGGCCATACGAGCGTTGCTCTGGCCCTGTAAAATACAACTAGATGAATACAACTAGATGAATACACACACACACACACACACACACACACACACACACACACACACACACACACACACACACACACACACACACACACACACACTGCACCTCACAAACACTCATAAAATCTCCACAAAACAAGTCAAGGGCAAAGCGAGAATCCGACAAACACGTGAAAGGATTCCTAAAACACCAAATAGGTTCAGGAGACGAAGGACTCAATTCCTCTAAATAGGCCCCGATGCTCCTGATAGCCACTAATCCTCCCTGGTCCTGGCCTGAGTGACTGGTGGGTGAAGGGAGGACTCGTAGGCTTAAAGGAGTCTGTGATTGGCCTATTGATCAGTAGCTGTTAGGGGAAGGAAGAAGGGAGAGGGAAGGAGGGAGAGCAAGGGAAGGAACGAACCGAACGAGGCCACAGGATTCTCTCTCTCTCTCTCTCTCTCTCTCTCTCTCTCTCTCTCTCTCTCTCTCTCCTGAAGATGCTATGGCCGCATAGTTTTCCAGACAGGGACTACTGAAGGTGGAGGAACATAGCACGATGTATAGGAGGATAGAGAGCAGGAAGATAAGGGGATAAAGAAGGGATTGGAATGGACTAAGTCATCAGGTAGTTAGTGTGGAGTCAATAGGCTTTAAGTTTATGAGTTTTAAAAATGAGGCTAGACAATTTCATGGATGGGGATGAAAGGTGGATGTAGAAAGTGTTAAGTAACAGGAACTACCATGTGTAGGTCTCACGGCCTCTTGTAGCTCCCTTATTTTCTTATGTTCTTATAAGGATATAAAGGAGGACGCAAAGTATAGCAAACACGTAGTATAGTAAAATGTAACTTTTGGGAAATGTAAAAGGAAAAAGAGCGCATTGTAACTTTCGTAGAGATGAGAATGAGGAGGAAAGGAAGCAGATCATTTTGGCAAGAGAAGAGACCGAATGGTAATAACTAGAGGGACAAAAAAAAAGGGTCAGGATAATGTGGGGTTGAGAAGGCAAAAAAAAGAAAAAGGTGAGAGTTAAGTATCGAATGGAGGAGAAGGAGGAGGTGGAAGAGGAAAAGAAAGCTACACAGTTGGCAAGAAGACAGATTGGAAGTGCAGATATGAATGGAAATGAGGAGAGGGTGAAAGAAAAAAAAATTGATGAGGAGAATGTTGGAGAGAAACTACGATGACGATAGAGGCATACAAAGTGATGAAAGGAAGGCGAAAGCGATTCATCTTGAAAAATGTTTGAGCATATCTTTCACGAATTTGTTTTAGTATGGTGTGTGTGAGTGGCTGTGTGTGTGTGTGTGTGTGTGTGTCTGTCTGTCTGTCTGTCTGTCTGTCTGTCTGTCTGTCTGTCTGTCTGTGTGTGTGTGTATTCATCTAGTTGTTGTATTTTACAGGGCCAGAGCGACGCTCGTGTGGCCCCGTCTCCATATTAACATTTTTATCATTCATCCTTAGTGCTTAGTTTTGGCCGAAGCCAGCACCCCGGAGAGCAGGTCACAAACCCCGGCTAACACCCGGTACCCATTCACTGCTGGGTGGACAGGGGGTCGGGTTTTAAGGAAACAGCCCATCTGTTTCCGCTCCGCCCGGGGATCGAACCCGGGACTTCTCGGTTGTGAACCGAGCGTGCTTCCCCTACACTACGGAGTGTGTGTGTGTGTGTGTGTGTGTGTGTGTGTGTGTGTGTGTGTGTGTGTGTGTGTGTGTGTGTGATGTGTGAGAGTTTGGTATAGCTATTTGTATATGCGTGATTAAATAAAAAATAA
>JACEEZ010001878.1:499119-511619 GCA_016584305.1 Chionoecetes opilio
AGCGTTGGTAGTTATGCGAAGATTAAAGTTGTGTGTGTGTGTGTGTGTGTGTGTGTATGTGTGTGTGTGTGTGTGTGTGTGTGGTGTGTGTTTGTGTGTGTATGTGAGTAACAAATTTTACGGTATGTATAACTCTTTGTCTTATCTCACACACACACACACACACACAGACACACACACACACACACACACACACACACACACACACACACACACACACACACACACACACACACACACACACACACACACACACACACACACACACAGACACACACACACACACACACAGACACACACAAAGACACACACAGACACACAGACACACACACACAGACACACACACTTTATGCTACAAAATCGACAATTCCGTTTTATCTCTCCAAAGAAGCCTCTCGGTGACCCTATTCCTTGTATTTGTTTTCGTGTTTTATTCATGAAAGCCAAATTGAAGTATGTGTGTGTGTGTGTGTGTGTGTGTGTGTGTGTGTGTGTGTGTGTGTGTGTGTGTGTGCATGTGCGTGTGTGTGTGTGCATGTGCGTGTGCGTGTGTGTGTAACTCGTGTCCTTGCCTCTGTTTACCTATATACAGCACCTTGATATACCAAAGGAAAGTTGAGTTTATTATTATGTATTGAGGTAATGGTGTTTCGTGGCCTAGTTGTCCGACTGTCTCCTGTTTGCGAGGTGGTGGTGGTGGTGGTGGTGGTGGTGGTGGTGGTGATGGGATGGTGGTGGTGGTGGTGATGGTGGTGGTGGTGGTGGTGATGGTGGTGGTGGTGGTGGTGGTGATGGTGGTGGTGGTGGTGGTTGGTGATGGTGGTGGTGGTGGTGGTGGTAGTGGGGGTGGTGGTGGGTGGTGGGTGGTAGTGGTGATGGTGGTGGTGGTGGGGTGGTGGTGGGTGGTGGTGTGGTGGTGGTAGTGGTGATGGTGGTGGTGGTGGAGGTGGGGGTGGTGGGGGTGGGGGTGATGGTGGTGGTGGTAGTGTGGTGGTGGTGGTAGTGGTGTGGTGTGGTAGTGGTGGTGGTATATAGTAGTAGTGGGTGGTAGTGGTGGTGGTGGTGGTAGTGGGGGTGGTGGTAGTGGTGGTGGTAGTGGTGGTGGTGGTTGGTGGTGGTGGTGGTAGTGGTGTGTGGTGTGGTGATGGTGGTGGTGGTGGTGGTGGTGTAGTGGTGATGGTGATGGTGGTGGAGGTGGGGGTGGTGGGGGTGGGGTGATGGTGGTGGTGGTAGTGGTGGTGTGGTGGTAGTGGTGGTGGTGGTGGTAGTGGTGGTGGTAATAGTAGTAGTGGTGGTAGTGGGGTGGTGGTGGTAGTGGGGGTGGTGGTAGTGGTGGTGGTAGTGGTGGTGGTGGTGGTGGTGGTAGTGGGGGTGGTGTATGGTGGTGGTAGTGGTGGTGGTGTGGTGTGGTGGTAGTGGTGGTGGTATATAGTAGTAGTGGTGGTGTGGTAGTGGTGGTGGTGGTATGGGGTTGGTGTAGTGGTGGTGGTAGTGGTGGTGGTGGTGGTAGTGTGGGGTGGTGGTAGTGGTGGTGGTAGTGGTGGTGGAGGTGGTGGTGGTGGTGGTGGTGGTGGTGGTGGAGGTGGTGGTGGTGGTGGGGGTGGTGGGGGTTTAGTGGGGGTGGTGGTGGAGGTGGTGGTGGGGGTGGTGGTGGTGGTAGTTGTGGGGGTTTATTAGTTATAGTATAGTAGTGGTGGTGGTAGTGGTGGTGGTGGTAGTGGTTGGTGGTAGTGGTGGGGGTAGTGGTGGTGGTGGTGGCGTGGTATGGTGGTAGTGGTGATGGTGGTGGTAGTGGTGGTGGTGGTGGTGGAGGTATGTGGTGGGGGTGGTGGAGGTAGTGGTGGTGGTGATGGTGGTGGTAGTGGGGTTTGGTGGTGGTGGTGGTGGTTTGGTGGTGGAGGTGGTGGTGGTGGTGGTGGTGGTGGTACAATCTCCCTCTTTCCTATCGCTTCCCTTAATAATTATCTATCTTGTCCCCGGTGCATGATCTGTTTTACTCCATATTTTGGGTATCATTTCCTCCCCTTTGCACCCCCTCTCCTCTCTCTCTCTCTCTCCTCTCCTCTCTCTCTCTCTCTTCTCTCTCCTCTCTCTCCCCTCTCTTTTCTCTCTCTCTCTCTGCTGTTACTCTTACGTTGCTTGTCTCTCATCCTTGTTCTTTAAGTGTCTCCCTTTTAGTAAATTTTCTGTTCGAGAGAGAGAGAGAGAAGAGAGATAGAGAGAGAGAGAGAGAGAGAGAGAGAGAGAGAGAGAGTTCTTTGTTCCCTAGTGGTCGCCCTTCTGAACTTCTCAATTTAATTTTCCCATCGTTGTTTTGAATATTGTGTCAGTTAATTACATTTCCCCTTTTTTCCCCTTTTTCCATATAGTAAGTAAATAAAGTCGAGAGGTCGAGAAACATAACAAGCATGCATCATTTTTTCTTCGAGGTAAAATTTTCGAGTGAAAAATGTTTTAGTATGGAAAAAAATGTCAAGCAAAAATGTCAAGCAAAAACAAAATCATACGGGATTTGATATTTTTTCCTTTACTGAAAAGAGTTGAACTTTGACCACGCAATACATGGTTGCTAATCTTTATAGAAAAAAACTCATATTTTTAACCATTTGTGCATTTATAACCCCACTCTTTCCTTCTTTTTAGTATTTATATATACATTTTTTTCAACCTGACTTATCCAAACGCTTACATTTGTATTAATTGATTGCTCTCTCTCTCTCTCTCTCTCTCTCTCTCTCTCTCTCTCTCCCCTTTTCTCTCTCTCTCTCTCTCTCTCTCTCTCTCTCCCCTCTCGCTCTCTCATGCTTTCCTTCTCTCCCCTTTCTCTCCTTCTTCCCTGTCCTTGCTTCCTCTCATTACTTTCTGTTTTTTCTCCCCTCTCTCTTTTCCTTCTTCCTCCTATCTCCTTCTTATTTTCTGTCTTTTTCTCACACCTCTCTCTCTCTCTCTCTCTCTCCTCTCTCTCTCTCGTTCTCTTCTCTCTCCTCTCTCCCCTTCTCTCTCTCTCTCTCTCTCTCTCTCTCTCTCTCTCTCTCTCTCTCTCTCTCTCTCTCTCAAGTGAGGGATAAGAGGTAACTATAGTGGTGGTGGTGGTGGTGGTTTGCCTCTAGCCATAGTTAGTTGTTGATAATTGATGGTTTAAATTACGTGGTTTTTTATTGTTGGGGAATTATGTTTATAGTTATTTGTCTGTTAATGGTGATCATTTTAATGGTCTTAATTCTTAGGGAGTGATTTTTTTTTTTATTTGTCTGTTAATGGTGATAATTTTAATGAGAATAACAAGTGGTGATGATGATAATGATAACAATAGATATGACATGAGCACCCCGAGAGCGCATACCTCCGCCAGGCTGACCAACCCCTCCACCTGTCATTCCCTGTACAGGCACAAGATGCTTCCACTCCACGGGTCATGTGAGACTCTGATTTCTTGAGCCTGAAAACATACCGTATGTCTAGGATTTGGATTTGTGTCGATATATGAAGTAGTTCTTTATAAATAAGAACATAAGAAAATAAGGAAGCTGCAAGAGGCCTTGAGACCTACACGTGGTAGATCCCGTACTAGATCAAGGGAAGACGCAGTTTGCAAGGTATTAACAGATGCAGCTCCATATCAACACAACATAAGAACATAATAAAATAAGGAAGCTACAAGAAGCCGTGAGACCTACACGTGGTAGTTAGTGTAAAAAAGTGTCTACAGACTTGGAGATGCAGGGTATCGATCCCCGTACTTCTCACATGCTAAGCGAGCGCTCTACCATCTGAGCTACATCCCCTTGTTAGGGGCCTTGGCAGTGGTGCTATAAATAGAAAACAACATGGTCTTATGATTTTCCTATTGACCTTAAGTGTAACAAAAATGCGATAATTTCTCTAAACATTATTTGATCCGGAATTTTATATATATGTTTTGTGTGTAATTCACCCACGGCTTTGTCTTGAAGAAATCAGGAAAAACCGGTTCCACTTATCACCAGAACCATGGAAAACCCTGAGGCACTTTTTATGATCCTTTGAACGCGATATCAGGTAACACGAGACGCTGTTTACAATCAAGGTATTACACGAACACTCTTAACCCCTTGAGGCCCGGAACGTAATTTCCATTGTAATTTGCTTACCACAAGACGATTTTTAGTGAATATAAGCAATATTTTATAGATATGACCTGTTTAATATCCTTGTCCAGTAGCTAATTTGGTATATTCAGTTACTTTTCGTAATTTTATGGCTAACAACATACGATTTTTTTTATAGCAGAGGAAAGATCTAGGCGTAAAGGGTTTTAAGGTAACGAAAGGATAAAAGATAAAACAAAATTACAAAGATGAGTCTTTCGAATTTACAAGCAGCGAATGGCTCCTTGTCTCCGTGGCAACGCTAAAAAGGTGTTGGTTTCCCCCCCCCCCCCCCTCCCCCCTCTCTCTCTCTCTCTCTCTCTCTCTCTCTCTCTCTCTCTCTCTCTCTCTCTCTCTCAGGAGAAGATAATAGAATGATGGAGGGGAAAGATAAGGGAACCGATGAATGTGAGTGGAGAATGAAGGGATAAAACAAAGTATATACCCGAGCGTTGGTAGTTATGCGAAGATTAAAGTTATGTGTGTGTGTGTGTGTGTTGTGTGTGTGTGTGTGTGTGTGTGTGTGTGTGTATGTGGATGTGTGTGTGTGTATGTGTGTGTGTGTGTGTTTGTGTGTGTGTGTGTGTGTGTGTGTGTGTTTGTGTGTGTATGTGAGTAGCAAATTTTTCGGTATGTATAACTCTTTGTCTTATCTAACACACACACACACACACACAGACACACACACCACACACACACACACACACACAGACACACACAAAGACACACACAGACACACAGACAGACACACACACACACACACCCCACACACACACCACACACACACACACACACACACACACACATGGACACAGACACACAGACACAACACACACACACACACAGACACACACAAAGACACACAACCACACACACAGACACACACACTTTATGCTACAAAATCGACAATTCCGTTTTATCTCTCCAAAGAAGCCTCTCGGTGACCCTATTCCTTGTATTTGTTTTCGTGTTTTATTCATGAAAGCCAAATTGAAGTATGTGTGTGTGTGTGTGTGTGTGTGTGTGTGTGTGTGTGTGTGTGTGTGTGTGTGGTGTGTGTGTGTGTGCATGTGCGTGTGCGTGTGTGTGTAACTGTGTCCTTGCCTCTGTTTACCTATATACAGTACCTTGATATACCAAAGGAAAGTTGAGGTTATTATTATGTATTGAGGTAAAGTGGTAAAGTGGATGGTGGTACTACAATCTCCCTCTTTCCTATCAGCTTCCCTAAATAATTATCTATCTTGTCTCGTGCATGATCTGTATTACTCCATATTTTAGTTATCATTTTCTCCTCTCTCTCTCTCTCTCTCTCTCTCTCTCTCTCCTCTCTCTCTCTCTCTCTCTCTCTCTCTCTCTCTCTCTCTCTCTCTCTCTCTCTCTCTGCTGTTACTCTTACGTTGCTTGTCTCTCATCCTTTGTTCTTTAAGTGTCTCCTTTAGTAGTTTTCTGTTCGAGAGAGAGAGAGAGAGAGAGAGAGAGAGAGAGAGAGAGAGAGAGAGAGAGAGAGAGAGATCAGATCAGATCAAAACGTTTATTGTGAATAATGTACACATTATACATAATACATATATAATTAAGGGTACAAAATAGACAAAGGGTCGCCCTTCCGAACTTCTCAATTTAATTTTCCCATCGTTGTTTTGAATATTGTGTCAGCTAATTACATTTCCCCTTTTTTCCCCTTTTTCCATATAGTAAGTAAATAAAGTCGAGAGGTCGGGAAACATTACAAGCATTTATCATTTTTTCTGTGAGGTAAAATTTATAAGTGAAAAATGTTTTAGTATGGAAAAAAATGTCAGGCAAAAATGTCAAGTAAAAATAAAATCATACGGGATTTGATATTTTTTCCTTTACTGAAAAGAGTTGAACTTTGACGACGCAATACATGGTTGCTAATCTTTATAGAAAAAAACTCATATTTTAACCATTTGTGCATTTATAACCCCACGCTTTCCTTTTTTTTTGTTTAGTATTTATATATACATTTTTTTTAATCTGACTTATCCAAACGCTTACATTTGTATTAACTGATTGCTCTCTCTCTCTCTCTCTCTCTCTCTCTCTCTCTCTCTCTCTCTCTCTCTCTCTCTCTCTCTCTCTCTCTCTCTCTCTCTCTCTCTCTCTTTATCTTTATACAGCGTTTTATCCTCTCATGTAAACGATGTACACTGAAATCAATATTAAAACGTTATTATAAGCTCCTTCTTCACATTTTTCCTCCCTTTTTTCCTTATATCCTTCCTTCTTCCCTTCCTTCTTTTTATCCTTCTTTCCTTTTTCTCATCTATCCTCCCTTCCTTCCTTTTTTCCCTATTATCCTTCCTTCTTCCCATAATTATCTCCTTTCTTTCCTATTTTTTATTTTATCTTTTCTTCCTCCCAGCTTTCCTCCCTTCCTTCCTTTTTTCTTTTTAACATTCTTTCCTATCTTTCCTCCCTTCCTTTCTTCCTTTTTTAACTTCATCCTTCCTTCCTTCCTTCCTTTCCTTCCTTAATTGTTTCCCTTTATCCTTCATTCCGTCCTTCCTTCCTCCCTTCTTTCCTCTCTTCCTACCTCCCGTCCTTTCTCCTTCCTCTTCACTAGTTATTTATACACAGGAAATACTGGTACGAAACACGACCTGCCTTTATGATGTCACCGTAACGCGTGCCTGGCTTCACTAATGGACATGGAGGGCGGTGTGATGATGGTGAATAGGAGGGTAATGAATTATTTTGATGGAATACTCAAGTAACTGTGTAGTCAAGGTCGTCGGGCGCTGAGGTTCAACGTTCACCCAGACTATTTCACACATTGAGTCAAGAGTATTGTGGGTTAGGTTATAGAGTGTGGGTGAGGGTTTTACAAGGTGTTAAAGCTGTTTTTTTTTCTTTTCTCTCTCTCTCTCTCTCTCTCTCTCTCTCTCTCTCTCTCTCTCTCTCTCTCTCTCTCTCTCTCTCTCTCTCTCTCTCTCCTCTCTTCTCTCTCTCTCTCTCTCTCTCTCTCTCTCTCTCTCTCTCTCTCTCTCTCTCTCTCTCTCTCTCTCTCTCTCTCTCTCTCTCTCTCTCTCTCTCTCTCTCTCTCTCGCTCTCTCTCTCTCTCTCTCTCAAGTGAGGGATAAGAGGTAACTATAGTGGTGGTGGTGGTGGTGGTTTGCCTCTAGCCATAGTTAGTAGTTGAGAATTGATGGTTTGAATTATGTAGTTTTTTATTGTTGGGGAATTATGTTTATAGTTATTTGTCTGTTAATGGTGATCATTTTATTTTAATGGTCTTAATTCTTAGGGAATGATTTTTTTTTTAATTTGTCTGTTAATGGTGATAATTTTAATGAGTATAACAAGTGGTGATGATGATAATGATAACAATAGATATGACATGAGCACCCCGAGAGCGCATACCTCCGCCAGGCTGACCAACCCCTCCACCTGTCATTCCCTGTACAGGCACAAGATGCTTCCACTCCACGGGTCATGTGAGACTCTGATTTCTTGACCCTGAAAACATACAGTATGTCTAGGATTTGGATTTGTGTCGATATATGAAGTAATTATTTTTAAATAAGAACATAAGAAAATAAGGAAGCTGCAAGAGGCCGTGAGACCTACACGTGGTAGATCCCGTACTAGATCAAGGGAAGACGCAGTTTGCAAGGTATTAACAGATGCAGCTCCATATCAACACAACATAAGAACATAATAAAATAAGGAAGCTACAAGAGGCCGTGAGACCTACACGTGGTAGTTACTGTAAAAAGTGTCTAGACTTGACTTGGAGATGCAGGGTATCGATCCCCGTACTTCTCACATGCTAAGCGAGCGCTCTACCATCTGAGCTACATCCCCATGTAAGGTCATATGTCAGTGGTGGTATAAATAGACAACATGGTGTTATGATTTCCTAAATTATCTTAATTGTAACATAAATGCGATCATTACCCCAAACATTACATTTGATCTGAAATTATAAATATTTTATGTGTAATTCACTCACGGCCTAATCACGCGCTGGACGCGAAGGCGCCGCTGCCCGGCAGTTTGCCTTCTTGAGGGGTTTGTGGCGGATCACGGGAGCACTCGTGTGGCTCCCTGTCTTGTATGTCTTGTTTTCCTCGGTTTTTTATTTCTGTAAATATCCGTAATATCCGTCTTAGCCACCTGTGTTTACTGCTATATATTATTTTGTTGTAGTCAGGCAAAAAAAAAAACAATACCGCGAGAGTCTCTCTGGCAGAGGTACAATAAGAAAAAAATAATGGATCCCGAGATCTGGATCGACTCTAAAAATTCATCAGTTCTAAAGTGTGCCCGGCTCCACTTCTGGTGAAGTGTTTATGCAATTCCATCCGTAACTTTCTGTGTAATTCTGCTCAAGTACAGACAAACCAACAAACCGAACCCATTACATAACCTCCTTGGCGGATGTAATGATAATGAGGATGATGATAATGATAGTAATAATGATGATAGGTTTACGTTGAAAGGAATAGTTACGTTTTTAGTGTAAGAGCAGTAACATTAGTGCTCCAAATCACTTACTGTGTTCTTTTCTTTCACAGTGACGGTAATGATGGAATGATAATGATAATAACTAATGATAATAACAATGTTTCAGTAATATCCAAATTAACTCTTGTTACAACACTATAGTTAAGCACAAAACATGACTTAATAGATAGATGTTGTCATAGTCAAGAGTACGACGCAACATGAAGGATTTGGAAAGAAAAAATAAGAACGTGATGCCTTTGGTGTCCCTCGTCCCATCGGGTCAACCAATCTCCCACTAGTAGAAATATGTTATGTTGTGTGGACGTGTATTCATCACAAGCAGAATAATTCATCATTTAACTCCCAAGTGCCATTGCCCGTGCATGTCCAAACTGGGCCTGAGGGATTTTCAAGGGAATATTCCGCTTCGCTCGCTGGTTTATTTTGACATGACTCTCCATTTCGCTATTCATGACTTGCGGCTGTAACATTCTCTCTCTCGTGGACTGAGCGGCACACATTTCCAGAAAGCAACGATGTGGAGGCGGCGGCGGGGGGCGGAGGAGGAGGAGGAGGAGGAGGAGGAGGAGGAGGAGGGTGTTGCAGGTAGAGGTCACTTTCACATCTCATTCTCTCCCACTAAGTTTCAGGAAAAGAAAGTGTAATACTGGGTATGATGACGCAGGGAGGTAGTGGTGACGTTAGTGATGACGCTCCTACACTTTGCGTCAATCCTTCATTAGGTAGCAGGTACTACACTGGTTTTTTTTTAACGAGCCGAAAAATCCTGACCCCTTGCTGCTTACTGACTGATATTTGATGCCAGGAGAAGATAATGCTGCGGTTCTTCTAAATGTCAGTTGCATTTTGTATCAGGTAAATATAGGCATAATTTTAAGCATGAGACCTAAGATAGAATGGAATTTTGCCTCGTAAAAAAAATAGACTATACATGGTGACGTTAGTGATGACGCAGGGAGGTTGTGGTGACGTTAGTGATGACGCAGGGAGGTAGTGGTGACGTTAGTGATGACGCAGGGAGGTTGTGGTGACGTTAGTGATGACGTAGGGAGGTTGTGGTGACGTTAGTGATGACATAGGGAGGTTGTGGTGACGTTAGTGATGACGCAGGGAGGTTGTGGTGACGTTAGTGATGACGCAGGGAGGTTGTGGTGACGTTAGTGATGACGCAGGGAGGTTGTGGTGACGTTAGTGATGACGCAGGGAGGTTGTGGTGACGTTAGTGATGACGCAGGGAGGTTGTGGTGACGTTAGTGATGACGCAGGGAGGTTGTGGTGACGTTAGTAATGTCTATTCCACCTTTCATCCATCCTTCATCACTTGGTGGGTATCAATTAAAACCTATTGTAAAAGGCTTTGGGTAGGTATCTTTGGGGTTAGGAGGGTCGGGGCTCACACTGAGGGCACTGGTGACTCCTGCCTCGCCGCCCTTATGCCGTACATTGCTGAGGGGCCATTCGTCATCTTCTCGAGGAGCACCGTCTGTCAGGGGTGCTAATGGAGATACTTGTTGCATACCTGTGACGTCAGTGTGAAGGGTTGGGTTATAAGAAGCAAGGTGTATTGATGGATAGTGAGAGAGTGAGTGAGAGAGAGAGAGAGAGAGAGAGAGAGAGAGAGAGAGGAGAGAGAGAGAGAGAGAGAGAGAGGAGAGAGAGAGAGAGAAGGAGAGAGAGAGAGAGAGAGGAGAGAGAGAGAGAGAAGAGAGAGAGAGAGAGAGAGAGAGAGAGAGGAGAAAATGAGTGTGTGTGTGAGAGAAGAGGAGAGAGTGGGTGAAGAGGAGAAAATGAGTGTGTGTGTGAGAGAGAGAGAGAGAGAGAGAGAGAGAGAGAGAGAGAGAGAGAGAGAGAGAGAGAGAGAGAGAAGAGAGAGGAGAGAGAGACTTGCATGATCGTGGTTAGTTAGCTTTTTCTGTTAATAGAGATATGCAGTATTGACAGGAGGCAGTATTTCCATTCCCTCTCCCCAGCCTTGTTATTACGACCTCTGCGCCTGTCAGGTAAGTCAGGTTCCCCAATTCAATGAAAAATGAGACTCGTTACTGTTTTTCTCCAACTCATTCAAGTAACCTTTGGCCGAGCCCTCACACCGTTTGCGCCACACCCTTCCCACGCCCACACCGCCCACTATACCTGGCTATTACCTCACCCCTTTTCCTCCTCCCACGCTTTCTTAGTAGCGCTCACAAGGAAGTGTTACAGTCGAATGTGCTGTTTTTGTTTTCCTATCATCCCTGTATCACTATTATTATTATTATTATTATTATTATTATTATTATTATTATCACTTAGACGGAAGGAAGTGTTACAGTCGAATGTGTTGTTTTTGTTTTCCTATCATCCCTGCATCACTATTATTATTATTATTAGTATTATTATTATTATTATTATTATTATTATTATTATATTATCACTTAGACGGAAGGAAATGTTACAGTCGAATGTGTTGTTTTTGTTCCCCTGTCAATTTTGAAATACGTTGTTTTTCGACTGATAATTTCCTGTTGCAAAGCATGTATTAGTAGCATTTTTCACTTATTACCACAGCACTCTTTGGCTGTCAAGGTTGTGTTTTCTGCTCTAGTGTTTTGTGTCATTGTATTCTTATTAATTCTTACATTACAGTTTAGTTTTTTTTATTCCGTCATGAGCGTATTGTCTATTCCTCGTTGATTAGTTCACGAAGGACTTAACTTACGACACGAAACACTTAAGTTCATTTCCTCGTGTATGTATATTACGTTGTTTTCCTCTGTATGCCTTCGGGTGAAAATATAATAATACTAATTATTATTATTATTGTTATTATCGTTGTGTTCGCATGCAAATTAGATGTTAATGCTGTAAATATTGCACATATATATTTACCTTTAGTGCACCTGGTGACTATCTTAGCGTAGCCTCACCTGCGAGAATACCTTGACACTTAAAAAGCAAAGTGTTGACTGTAATTATACCTTAAGTGCCGACGTCTGGCCCCACAAAGTTAGTTTATCTCTGCATGTTTTTTACCTGAACTCCAGCAACAAACGAACTGGTCCTTGACCCCGGATTTAGGAACAATGATTATGAATTCTGACAAACACTTCAGCTTGTTGTCTGGTGTCGGCGTGTTAACCTTGGACGCTGCGGCCCTGAAGCCTCTCCCGCGTCATGGTACCCGGGTGATGGCTGAACAAAAGGTGCAGTGAGTGGGCAGGTTTTTATTCAGCACCTTTGAGTCATTAGAGGTGAACTGATATTAATAACTGTAGCACATGACTGGGAGGGTTGGAAGTGTGTATCTGTGCTTGATGAGTCGCTGTTTCCTTCCCATTAGAAGTGAACTGATATTAATAACTGTAGCACATGACTGGGAGGGTTGGAAGTGTGTATCTGTGCTTGATGAGTCGCTGTTTCCTTCCCATTAGAAGTGAACTGATATTAATAACTGTAGCACATGATTGGGAGGGTTGGAAGTGTGTATCTGTGCTTGATGAGTCGCTGTTTCCTTCCCATTAGAAGTGAACTGATATAATAACTGTAGCACATGATTGGGAGGGTTGGAAGTGTGTATCTGTGCTTGATGAGTCGCTGTTTCCTTCCCCGGTGGATACATGCTGAACAGGAAGCTTTGGACAGGTGGAAAGAAGGACTATAGGGGCGTGGGGAGGGGGGAGGAGGGGCATTATTTCCTTGGTGGTGTACCGCAGGACGTGGTAACCGGACGTTTCGGCCACTGGACGTTTTGGCCGTTAGGTTTAGTGAGGTTAGGTTTTGTTAGGTTAGGTTAGATTTTTTAGACACCTAGGATTCGTGAGATGGTTACTTTTTGCCCGTAGCCAAAACGTCCGTGGCCAAAAGGTCCCACATCAGCAGGACGTGGCATGTTCACCT
>JACEEZ010001878.1:516619-520393 GCA_016584305.1 Chionoecetes opilio
ATTTCTACATCCATGATTTCAGGAAAGTTAGAAGGGGATATCTGGAGAGTCCGTGTTTGGTGGGCCGAAGGCCCACCAATAGCCCTCCGCAGGAGCTAGCCAAAAAGTCCGCCCGGAGGGCGGCTTTGCGGCGAGTACTACTATAATTCTATACTATACTGCTACTATACTACTAAATTACCACAATATCTACTACTTATACCAGAGCTCCCATAAACAAACTATCACCAGTATCAACACCGTTACCATTATCGTTAACATTATCACTGTATTCGCCGTACAGTTTCCCACACACCGCCGCCACATCCGTTACTCCCCCGTCTGTCGCCGCCACTCAGACGACTATTTTTTTTTTCTCTCTAGACAACTGGAGACAGCTAAATAAGGACAGGAAGAGAGTCCATTATGTAAGGAGGGAAAAATTGAGGTACCGGCTGGCGTTGTGTTTAGAATAATTACCTATAAATATTTATCTTTATAATGTCACAACACTTTGGTGGTTGAAATTTTATACTTCACAACAGAAGAAAGAAGAAGAAAAAATAATATAGAAGAAAAAATGAAGCGAAGAAGCAATGGAAAAGAAGATATAAAAAGAAGAAGAAAGAAGAAGAAAAGAAGATAGGTATACAAGAAGAAAAAAAAAAGTATACCCTAAACACTAGATATATAAATTAACGATTTTTTTTAAACTGTAGGAATGAGAAAGATGAACAGAATACAGGTTAAGAACATGTTATCGTGTTATGTGCTGCGTGGCCACATTAAAGAGACAGAAGAACAAAATCACTTAATTAACCCCACCTAGACACACCCACATAACCACTATAATAACTATAATTACCACCACTATAACTTATCATCACCACCCTTACCTCCACCTCTAACCAATATAGCCACTCGAATTACTTTAACTACCACCACTAGAACTATCATCACCACCCTTACCTCGAGATATAATTACCACCACTAGAACTATCATCACCCTTAACTCCACCTCTACCACGATACAAACACCATCACCACCACTATCAGATCACCCACCACCATCACCATCACGAGTACCCCAGCCATTATCACCACCACCATCACCACCATCACCATCACCACTATTGCCATCCCATCAGCTTCCCAAAACATGATCACTATTTCCTTTTAGAGCGTTATCAGAGCCTGGCATCACTCCACTCCCTCTGAGACCTGATCTGACTCCTCCCAAACGCATCTCCAAAACGAAAGAGGGAGAGAGAGGGAGTAGGAGGGAGGGTATAGGACTCTGAAGGACACTCATGTTCCTAGGGACGAATGGTAGTTAAGGAGGGACATTCCAAGGACTCAAAGAAGGAATGGAAGGACATTTAGGAGAAAGACAGGTGATAGGAAAGGAAGGAAGAATGAAAAGGGGACGGGAAGGACTGACTGGGGAGGAAGGAGGGCGATACTTAGGGACGAGAAAATTTTTACGGTTCTGAAAAAAATGTGATAAAAAAGGAGAATGAAGTAGAGGAGAGATGTTGGTGATATTGAGGAAGGTTTTGAGATTGAGTAGATGGAGGGAAGGATGAAGGAAAGGGAGGGAAGAGGCGGGTTAACAGCTATGGAAGGTCCTAGATGTAGATATAAACCCGTAGATGATAGATATTATAGTCTAGTTAATGGAGGAAAACGAGAGGGAAAAGAGGAATGTTAGGTCGTGATGGGAAGATAGGGAAGATGCGTAATGTAATGGAGATGAATACGATGAGTCTCCTATTTGATAATGAACTATGAGAGGCGAGGGGGAAGGAGAGGATATTGTGAGGCGTTGTGTTAATGGCAGTGAGGGTGACGGTGATTGGACACTGATGTAATTATAACAGTTAAAGGAAAGCCTAGGAAAAAAGACAAAGATGGAGAGAGAGAGAGAGAGAGAGAGAGAGAGAGAGAGAGAGAGAGAGAGAGAGAAGAGAGAGAGAGAGAGAGAGAGAGAGAGAGAGAGAGAGAGAGAGAGAGGAGAGAGAGAGAAGAGACTTCATCAACCTCCTTACCAATTGTAGCCCCATGTCAACCCCATGATGTAAGTTGTTTAAATAAATAAAAAATAAAAAAAGAGAGAGAGAGAGAGAGAGAGAGAGAGAGGGAGAGAGAGAGAGAGAAGAGAGAGAGAGAGAGAGAGAGAGAGAGAGAGAGGGGAAAGATGAAAGATAGTGTTGGAAAATTTCAAGAGATATAGTAAGATAAGTAAAGGTGTCGTATATAAAAAGAAAAAAAAAAGAGGTGAAATAGGGTGAATCAAAAAGCATACAGGAAAGGTACCTAATGATGAAATATTAGACGATACTAAGGTGATTATATTATGAGGGGAGAATAAAATGGCACGAAATGTAATAAGAAGAACGAGTAGCCTATAATGACGTTAGGAAGACAGAATTTATGAGTTAACGGAAGAACTTTGATGAGTTTAAACGGGAAAGGAAATGACAAAGTGACGGGGTTTGGTGAGAGAGAGAGAGAGAGAGAGAGAGAGAGAGAGAGAGAGAGAGAGAGAGAGAGAGAGAGAGAGTGTGTGTGTGTGTGAATGGTGGAAATGATATAACGCTGTAAATTCAAGATAGGATGGAATGGAAAAGTATAGCAACTCAAATATGTGAAAATTGTGGCTGTTGGACTATATTTACCTGCTGATAACGAGACGGCTTATCACTCATCGCTATCATATATACCGGAGGCTGGAAAAAAAACGAGGTGGAAATACATACATATCAGAAATGTGTTTTCCTTATCAGAAAAAAATAATAATTATGATAATGAAATCGATTCCACATTGTTGTTTTTGTATGTATAACAAAAAACTAGTCTGATGTGAGAAGTCAATCTTAGTGTTGTTGTTTTGGCGTGTCTCTCTCTCTCTCTCTCTCTCTCTCTCTCTCTCTCTCTCTCTCTCTCTCTCTCTCGCTCTCGCTCTCGCTCTCGCTCTCTCGCTCTCGCTCTCTCGCTCTCTAGCTCTCCTCGCTCTCTCTCTCTCGCTCTCTAGCTCTCCTCGCTCTCTCTCGCTCTCTCGCTCTCTCTCTCTCTCTCTCTCTCTCTCTCTCTCTCTCTCTCTCTCTCTCTCTCTCTCTCTCTCTCTCTCTCTCTCTCTCTCTCTCTCTCTCTGTGTGTGTGTGTGCCGTGATGGAGGTAAAATGAAACGACTTGTGGCTCTCAAAAATTAAAAACACGCAAGACAGGAGAGAGAGAGAGAGAGAGAGAGAGAGAATTACTAAATTTTGAAAATCTGACCCAACAGGTTTCTGACTGTAAGCACAGAGCGCCGCATCATCGTGATTCTTACATTATTCTCAACTTAGTGCAGTGTCAGAGATCAGAAAGCCCTCCAGGATATTATATTGTTTCCTTGATCATACCACGAGTGTAATCTCCAAAGTTGTGGCGTGCTCAGTGCTTGCTCAACACACCAGTAAGGGTAGTCATGTCTGTTACTGATTACACTAACTTGCTGTTCTCAATGCTCTCAATAATGCTCTCCTTGCCTTCATAAGTGACGTGTGGCCTTCTGGGGTGAGGAGAAAACCCATACCACCCGTCAGGCGAGTCCTTGACCACTCAGCGTCAGGCAGGGATGTTGGGAGCCATCAACTGGAAAAACGCAGATTTAAGACAGAACAGAAATAGGGAGAAATTGGTTCACAAATAGGGTGAGATTTAAGATGTCACATAAGCAGAATGAGGGTAACTTTCATGTGGATCAATAGGGTGAGTAATTATTGGAAGGCCGAGCCATCGTCATCAACCGGG
>JACEEZ010001878.1:526058-540266 GCA_016584305.1 Chionoecetes opilio
ATTAACCACAAAGATACCTAACCTAACCTAACTTAACCACAAAGTTATTACCAAAAACTCGACTTGATTTTTTTGAGCACTCATTTTCATAGCGGTCGTGTGGGGTTAACCAAGGCTGAGCGCACTCTGGAACCTTTACAGATGTGAAGTATAATAAGCATACAATACAGTGCGGTAGTTCATTTCAGTCAAAAACCGGAAGGATGAGTTCCAAAGTATTTCCCAGGCGTGTGTGTGGGAAGGGTGTCGGTGTGCAGGCGTGTGTGTAGGAAGGAAGCGGGGTGTGCAGGCGTGTGTGGGGGAAGAAGGCGTGTGTGCAGGCGTGGTGGGGAAGGGTGTCGGTTGTGCAGGCGTGAGTGTGGTAAGGGGTTTCGGTGTGAAGGCGTGTGTGTGGGACGGAGGCGAGTGTGCAGGCGTGAGTGTGGAAGGGTGTCGGTGTGCAGGCGTGTGTGTGGGAAGGGTGTCGGTGTGCAGGCGTGTGTGTGGGAAGGAAGCATGCTGCACCCATAAAGGATGCATGCATGTGGCATATAGCAAAAAAAATCTATCAGAAACACCCAAATATCTTCAAGTACTATTATATTTATCTCTGTGTTTACGTGCCTCTGATCAGCGCGGGAAGAGGAGCCTCCCTGATGGTACGTCACGGAGCCTGAGCCTGAGCGTCTGCAAATCTTGAGTGCGTTTTGAGAACTCGGGGAATTTGCAGATTTTGATTGCGGATTATTTAAAAACGGCTGACTGGATACAAAAAGTGACGACGTATTGTTGATATACTCGTCAATGGTTATGATTTGATTGCATTAAATCAGGAATGATGAAATGGTCTGGACGACTACTTTAAGATATTCACAGACACTGAACATCGCCTATAGTGTGGTAATGATCTGCAACGCCCATCATTATTACAAAAGCTCGTTGTACTCCTAGCCTGATCCTGTAGTCTAGAGGGGCACAGCGCAGCCTTGCCCTGAAGCTGCCCACCGGCCTCATGGCAAACGTGTTCCTTCAATGGGGAGTAGTACAACGCTAACTCAAATGTCTTCGTGAAACTTAAATACATTTCCTATTTTGTCATCTATTGCAATCTCATTTTATTTTTCATATATCATAGGGGAATGGTTTTAAGTAGAAAGATGCGTAATAATAAGTACGTATATTGCCAATCCGTATATAGAATTCAGAAGAACCAAGACAAAAAAAAAATGAGTGGAATTTGGCGAATGGACCCGTTTACTCACACCTAAAACACGGAATTTTGTGAAGCTTTGGATGTAATATAAGCTACTTATCACTGTACTCATATTCATTTTGCTTAAAAATGCACCATGAATGAGATACATGCAGTTTTTTGGGCATAAATATGACGTGGCCGCGGAACGCGCTGTGATTGGTTGTGACGTAGTCAGCGCAGAAACATCCCATCCGCTTCCTTCTCTACCCCGCTTCCTCGCCTATATAGCTGGACAAAGAGAACACACTGTTTGTTATGTGCCAATCTGCTAAAACACCACGATTAAAACACCAGAGAGTGTTCATATCTGTGTCCAAAGACAAGAAAAAAAGTAAACAGTGGTGGATGTCTACTATAGGCGTGATTCCCCTGAGGGAACACACATGTTACTCGTGTGTGTGTGTGTGTGTGTGTGTGTGACACTGCGTGTGTGTAGTATACATATAAAAAAAGTCAATTCAAGAACGCTAGAGCCACATGCCCCTCCCACGAGGTGGAGCTTCTCATATCCTGATTTCCTCTTGATTGGGTGATGGCGTGATGGAGGGTTTGCCATCAAAATGTACACTAAACACTTCCCCACCCCTGTGGTTCCCTTCCCCACTCCCAGATAACGGTCTGATCTCCCAGGCTCCCACATCCCTTTGTTAATCCCTTAATTTGTCCTTGACTCCTTTCTTTCCCCTCCTAGAAGAAAGGACTCCTGTCCTTTCTTCAACTTGTTTAGCTATAATGAGACCCGTAATGCACACAAAAGTAAAATACAACCCTTGTTGAATTATTATAGTTAGGGTGAAATTCTCGTGGCAACAGCGCTAGGTGTTCGCGTCTCTCACCTGTGACCTGAAATATCGTCTGGGTCGCGAGCCGCAGGTAATTACCTCCCACATGCCCCTGTTAATCCCTTAGGACCTTGACTCACGTCTCTCTCTCTCTCTCTCTCTCTCCTTCTCTCTCCTCTCTCTCTCTCTCCTCTCTCCTCTCTCTCTCTCTCTCTCTCTCTCCACACACACACACACACACACACACACACACACACACACACACACACACACACACACACACACACACACACACACACACACACACACACAAGCACGCGCGCGCGCGCGCGCACACACACACACACACACACACACACACACACACAGTTATATAAATAACAGAAAAATATAATTTTTATATCTACTTAATGACCTCGCTCCCCTAATTATTAGTCATTTTTAAAGCTTATGATGCAATTATGACATCAGGAAGAGGAGGAAGGAGAAAAATTATTGAATCATTGTTGTATTTTTTCTCTCTCTCTCTCTCTCTCTCTCCTCTCTCTCTCTCTCCTCTTCTCTCTCTCTTCTCTCCTCTCTCTCTCTCTCTCTCTCTCTTCTCTCTCTTCTCTCTCTCTCTCTCTCTCTCTCTCTCTCTCTCTCTCTCTCTCTCTCTCTCTCTCTCTCTCTCTCTCTCTCACGTCTATTCCGATGTGGTGACCTGCTATATCGCCTCAAGGCATGGCCGGGTAGGGAGCCTGAGGCCTGAGGTCATTAACGCTGGGGGGACAGGTCAGGTTAAGGGTTTACTTGTTTCACCTCTAGAAGGTGACAGGCGCCCTCAGTTGACTCTCTTCACCTCCTCCCTCACTCAGAATTTAACGAACCTTTATATTTCCCTCTCAATATCTCGTCTTCATGAAGAGTATCTGGCTTACTTTTGGTCCATGTGAGATAACACATTATAACACGATGGTGATCGAAGGACTTTCGCACTCAAAGACAATATATGGTGTGTTTTAAAGAAAAAACGAAGGACGGGTAGGATGCCCGATTTCCACTGAATTTTTCAACCATATAGAGACCATAGCGAAGCTGCCGGCATGCTCCTACTCGGGGGAGGAGAGTTTGGCTATAAGGTTCTTGAATTGACATAGTATCTACGGATTGGTGATTGGTGTGTCTGTGTATGCATGATGAAGTAACAAACGGCATACACACAACACATGCATACACACACAACAAAACACCGAGCGTGTGTTATGGTGACGCTGTGGGCACGCGGAAGCATCCAAAAAGAACATAATAACATAAGAAAATAAGTGAAGCTACAAGAGCCGTGAGACTACCACGAGGTAGTTCCTGTAGTGATTGTGATTTCACCTTCATCTAGGGCCCTAGGTACGGATTCATTTGTACTCTTGACGAACTCATAGAAAAAAGGTATAGAGTGAGAGCGCCTTCCACCATACCACCAACACAAACACACACCACACATCCTGATCAAGAGCACACTTGCGCCTTTCCACACACACACATATATATATATGTGTGTGAATGGGCATATATTACCTAGTGTTGTATTTACATAGTTGGAAAATAACAGGAAAAGAGCTCTGTCGTATGAACAGTCTCCTAAATCACTATTATCCCAGCTGCTTTGACGTCATGAATACTTCTTGCAATTGTGTGTGTGGTGTGCGTGGAAGGCGCAGTGTGCTCTTGAAGGAGGTATGTGTGTGATTGGTGGAAGGCGCTCTCATCTACTGTTCTTCTATGGATTCGTCCATGATGTGTATGATGGATTGGTGGAAGGCGCTCTCATTTACCTGTTCTTCTATGAATTGTCTATGATGGTATGTATGTGCTCGTGTGTTGGTGTAAGGCGCTCGATCATTCTACTGTTCTTTATGAATGTCAATGATGTGTATGTATGTGGCGTTGGTGTAAGGCGCTATCATTCTACCGGTTCTTCTATGAATTTCGTCTATGATGGTATGTGTGTTACGGTTGGTGGAAGGCGCTCTCATTTAATTGTTCTTTTATGAATATCGTCTCATGAGTGTGTGTGTGGTGTGTGTGTGTGTGGTTGTGGAAGGCGCTCTCATTCTAACACGGTTCTTTCTAGAATTCGTCTAGAATGTGGGTGATGGTGCAGGTGGAAGGACGTTCTCTTCTACCTGCTCTATATGAGTTCGTCTAATCTGTATAGCTGTAGAGTACAATGTCATGTAGGTGCATTTGAGCTCTTTGTCAAGGAGTTGCGATGCCTAAAGTCCTCACTGCCTGTTGTTCATGGTCACTTGTCCTGTCTAATCACTTCTACCTTATAAAATACAAAGATATATTCACAACCACAGTGGAAAACCTACCACAAAAACTTGAAGGAGGATTATTGGCACCCTCTTGCGGAGTAGGGAATGCAAGGTTAAGTTACTGTGGAGCGGCCCGCTGCGGGCCCGCCCGCTGACACTCTGCGTGTTGGGACGTCACAACATGGCGCCGGTCGTTTTGGGGCGCACAAATTTTTCCTCCCACTTAAAATGGCTGTATCATCAAAAAATACTGCTTCACATCGAAAAATTCAGCATCACTGCCCTTACTAACAAAACAGTCACCGTCAGGTGTATGAAATGGTAAATTATTATTATCATTATTATTCATATCATTATTATTTATTATCTATTATTACTTTTATTATTATTATTATCATTATTACTGTTATTATTATTATCTCACTATTATTATTATTTTTATTATTATACTAGCCGCAAGCGCTCAGGGCGGACTTTTTGGCTAAGTCCTGGGCGGGTATTGTGGGCCTTCGGCCCACCATGTGTTTGGTGGGCCTTCGGCCCCACCAAAACACAGACGCCCAGATAGCCCTCTAGCTTTCTGAAATCATGGAATGTGAAATGTATGTATTAACGCCAACCTATTCAACACCCCCAAACCATCACTCACCATTACCCATCACCCACCCACCCATTCACTCACCCATTACCACCACCCACACCCATTCACTCACCCATTATCCATCCCCCACCACCACCATTCACTCACCCGATTCACTTCATCACCCCAAGCTATTCCGCACCCAGCACCCATCACCCCCGACCCATTCACTCACCCATCACCACAACACTCATACCATCCCCCACCCTTCACTCACACATTGACCCAATCACCCTACATCAATGTTTACTCAATTCTCGCAACCCACATTTTTTCACAATTACTCACGCTAATAGGCTGCCCCCCCCCCCCCACAAAAAAACACAAAAAACAAGTGATCGGAATCACTCATAAATTGGGCTTAAAACCTTCCGCTCCGAGCGTTCCAAAAACTGTGCCATATAAAGGGATCCGCACAGGGGGCGGCACTGGAGCGGGACACACACACACACACAACACACAGACCACACACACTTCGCTTTTGATTTATTATAGATTTGTCTATCTAGTCGGCTCTATCTGTGTCATCCTGTCTCTTTCTGTCTCAGAATGCATGACTTTAGCAATTTTTTCCACCAGATGCACAGTATTTGGCTCTTTGAAATTTCTGGAGTACCTGTATGTAATGTATGCATGTATGTATGGCATTTGTAGGAGCCTTAAAACTCAGGTCTATACGCATTACGATCTGCCCACCTATTTGTCTATCTATATCTATATCTATCCATCTATCTCGATCTATAGTCTATCTATCTATCTATCTTCATCATCTATCTAACAGACATCTCATTCCATTCTCTATAGATAAATAATTCAGTATGAAGATTGTTCCGCAATTCCTAGTTTACTCGTGAAGAACCCTTTCTTTCTTCTACTTTTTTTAACCTCTTTTACCTTCCTTATCTCTCCCTCTATTCCTTCTAAAACTCCCTCCCTCTCTCCTCTCTCCTCCATCCCGTACTTCCTATCTCTCCCATTTAAATTCTTCTCTATTACCGTGGAAGCAAAAAACTACAAACTAGAAAACTGATTAAGTTTGAATTTATGAGAGAGAGAGAGAGAGAGAAGAGAGAGAAGAGAGAGAAGGAGAGGAGAGAGGAGATGAGAGAGAGAGACGAGGAGAGACGAGAGAGAGAGAGAAGAGAGGTGCTCATAAGCATATGGATTTTTTCTCATTTATGCAATTTTCATTAGTTTTTTGTATTGATTATATTTTTTTGTATTGACTTTCCATTACAACTGCTTTTTCAGAAACCTCTTCCACTCTTCTCTAAAAAAAAATCCTCTCTCTCTCTCTCGCTCTCTCTTCTCGCTCCTCTCTCTCTCTCTCTCTCCTCTCTCTCTCTCTCTCTCTCTCTTCTCTTCTCTCGCTCTCTCTCTCTCTCTCTCTCTCTCTTCTCTCTCTCTCTCTCTCTCTCTGCTCATGGTGGTTGGTGTGTGTGTCGATTAAGGTTGAAAATCTTCCATATCCGACACTATCTCAAAGTAAGTTCAAGTCCATGTAAAACGAATTCCAATCACACACTCGAACCCGCATGTGATGGATGGGACACGAAGGAGCGAGGAGGAGAAGGAGGAAGGGGAGGGGGAGAGGAGTGGATGAGAAGAGGTGAGGTGGGGGACCAGAGATGTGGAATGATGATAACGGGATCGGGTATTGGAATGAGAGGAGGGGAGGAGGTAGGAAGAAAAGGAAGGTGGTAGGAGAGAAGAAGGAGGTGAGGAAGAGGAAGAAGAGAAGGAGGTATAGGAAGAGGAAGATAAAGAGATACGTAGAACATAATGAAATGCCTGATACGATTTCAGCGTAACATGTGAAGTCATTGAATTGTTAGTGGAGGCGGGAGAGAAGATAGAGGGGGGGAGGGAGGGAGGGAGGGACTGAGGAGGAGGTGAAGGGGGGGGGTGGAGGGGTAAGTAGGGAGGCGGGGTCGAGATGAAGAATGTGGAGAAGGTCACCAGGGGACACAACATTAACATAAACCATGACATACCCTGGTGGCGAGGCGACTCAACGAAGAAAATAGCGGAAAACAAATACAAGAATAATAAAAAAAAATCTGTGTATCTATCATTTAACTTTGCTACAAGCTTATCCCTCAACTACCCGCCACTCACCCAAGTTCCCCCAACCACCAAACCTAATTCCACCTCCCGCCTTTTTATGATCTTAGATGGACACGAGTACCCCCTTCCCCCATCCTCCATCCCTTCCAGCTACTACCTACCTCGGAGTCAGATGTATCGTCCTCCACACTTCTCTCCTATCTATACCCTCCAATCGATTAGCATTCTCACTTCCTTGATCAATGTAACAAGATTGTACAGTTACCACGATGGTTTTGATGCTTACCCTTAATCTGCCGGAAAATAATTGTCTGTTGGTAGGCTCGGACGAAGAAATCTTGTTGTCGGTACGAAGATGCCCGGCCTCCTCGTCTGCGCCAGCAGTGGCCTCGCAACCGTAACGCGTAATCGGTGTGATTTGGTCTCCTCTCCGCAACCCTCACTGTTTCAATACTCTCATTCTTCCTCCTTCTGGTCCTACCGTTCCTACCTATCTCTCGTGTGCCTCAGCCTCCTACTTTCCTTCCTCTCGGTTCTCATCTCATTAATCTCAAGTACTCTCAAGATAGCACCTTCTAACTTTCCTGAAATCATGGAGTAGAAATTGTAGTATTAACGCCTTACCATCACCACACACGCATTCACTCACCCACTTAACAGCACCCCCCCACGGTATTCCCTCACCCCTTCACCCATCAAAACCACTCCATTCCATCACCATCACCCCACACCATTACCCATCACACCCACCCCATCATCACCATTACCAGCACCCTACATCAAGGTTTCCGAAATTCTCGAACCCAAAAACTTTTTTCTCTCCACAATTCTCGCTAATAGGCTACTAAAAATAAGAAAAATGAAAAAAAGTGATCGGATCATACCCAAAGTGGCCTTAAAATGTCATCCTGGTCGACCTGCGTTCCAAAACGGGGCCAGATGATGGGATTGCGCCACTGGGGGCGGAACCTATCGCGGACACACAGACAAAAAACACACACACAAAAACACACACTTTCGCTTATATATTTAGATCAGGGGTTTTCAACCTTTTTTCACCACGTACCCTTTTGGGTATTGTTAGTCAGCCAATGTACCCCTTCCTTTGTGATAAGTGGAAAAAACACACAGAAAACACTTCCCATTGTGTTATATTTGTAAATACTAATGTGCATTAACTACATAAACCGTTCATGCAAACCAGTTCACAGTTAAGGAAAGAGATGGAAAAAAACAATACGATTACGTTAATAACTTCCATCTGCTGTAAAGGGAACTAATGAGATGAGGCTGGAACTGCTTTTCCATCCAACTAGTCTAGTCAGCGGAGGAGCAGTTTTAGCTAACGCACATCGAAGGTCGGCTTCCACTTCAGTCGAGATCTTAGTTTTGATTTTCATGACCAGAAGCTGGAAAACCCAGTTCACACAAAATGTTGAGGGAAAGTAACAGAGAGCGACGAGCTCCTCTGCGACAGGTGGATATGACGATGCTTATTCACACAGATACTTAATAAAGATTTTTTCTCAATGAGATCACAAGCACTGGAGTAGCCGAAGTCAATAAACTCTTACTGAATGATCATTAACAAGAAGCAACATCTGATGGAAAGGGTCTCGCATTAGCCTTCAAAATCAACTTCAGACACATCTGGAAGTATCTCTCGTTAATTCATTTGCAGTGAGGAAAGATGTCCACTATTAAATTTGCATACTGATCTACAGTAGAGGTGTCATGTCTGTTCAGCTAGTGTTCAAACATGTCAAAACTTCCTCCTTCTTTTGTCTCCCACAGTTCTAGTTTTCTTAGAAACTCTCAATTGTCAACAGCGTCTAGTGACAACAGCATCAGCTCCTGCAAAAGACTTGTTTAGAATATTTAGGCGTGTAAATATGTCAACAAGATAGGCAGGTAAGTAACCACTTTGGATCACTCAGCTTGCATGTACAATATGAGATCCGTCCTGTTATTACGGGCTACAAACTTTCCAGTTTTCGTGTGCAGCGTAAAAAATCTCTCTTGCACAACATTTCCACGAAGATAACCATCGAACCTCTGTGTGGTAAAAGAGTGTTTCATGACCGGAATCTAAATTGAACAGAGAAGGTCTAAATTAATCTAGTATCAGCAGCACCTGACTTTACGAAGTTGACCATTTTTACTGTGTATCAAGCACCTCTTTCAGCCAGTAGGGCGGTCTGGGAGCTAAGCTTGACCGGTCATCATCAGTGCATTGGTTTGCCTTACTGGTAACCGATAATTCTGTTTAAATCTTGACTGACTTTACCTAGCATGGCAGGAGCTCCATCTATTGTGCAGCCACATAAATTTTTCCACTCTAGTCCTCAGCTCAAAAAAGAATTGACAAGTTCAAATATATTGCTCGTAGCTGAAGCCCAAGAGGATGACAAAAAGAATTATTCCTTAAAATTGTTCTTTGATAGTAACTCGTGAATGCCAGCAAACGAGCACGTTGAGCAACGTCTGTCGTTTATCAACTGGAGAGAAAATATTCTAAGGGGGCTGTGTCATTCAGAAACCACCTGGTCTTGGGATATCGGGGGGAATGTCAGAAGATACGTCGTGGACAGTGTTATCGACAAACGGCAGGGTGCAAGCTTTTTAGCACTATTGTTCCCCCAGCCTTAATTTTTAATATGTATTGGTACATGGCAGGATCAGCGTCGTACCCCAATGGAATGAGGTTTTTTCTGCTGAAGCAATTTTCAGTGAAACTACATACGAAGCAGGAGAGCGGCTCTTTTGACTGATGAAAAGCTCACCTGAGTGATCCAGTTTGAGCGGGTTAGCATTTTCTCTGCGCCTAAAGTAGACACACTCCTTTTCCCTTTCAGCTCTGGGTGACAACCGTGCAAATAGTCGCTGGAGCAAGCTGGTTTCATGTCACGGGATGACAGTTACTTTTGCAAAAGGACACACTGAGGCATTTCAGTTCATCTATACTGATGACTGGGAACCCAAACTCATGTACTCCTCACTGTAACGTCTTATTTTCTTCTGAGCTCCATTTCAACTGCGCTGCTATAGTCTGCAACACATAATTATTACGTATTCTTAAGGAGCATTTCGCATATAATAAATTGCAATATAAATAGAACATTTGAAAAAACATTAATTAAAAGCAGGTAATGGAAAAAAGTATCCAAAAGTTAACGGCCAGACAATTGAAGAGTAAAATTAAAAATATGGGACTGTGAATATATTTACAGAAGTTTGCTGTGTAAACATAAAAAGCACACCTGAAAGCCCACACCGCTCATGTCTATTAGAAATTCAGGAAAAAATACTGTAAAAGCTCGTGAAAATCGCCACAAGTTAGCACATATACTACTCGTATTATGTGAAAAACTGCACCAAAACAGACACTAACAATGAAACACTCACACTAGCCCACTCGGTCACTGACCTCCCTCACCACCTCACTTGTTAGCTCAGCTTTGCACACTGTCACCCCTCGTCAGCAAGTACGTGCCATCACCACACAAACACACACACATTCACACACATTTAAACGAAGTGTCGCATGTTTGTATGCAATTGATAATATTCTAACTATAAGTATAAAATGCGCACACTCATGGAACACCAACCAGGACGAAATAAAACGTGCATACAGGACACGAATATAGTCTATTTTTTTCCTTTTGCTAACTTCAAACAACAAATTACGATACATAACAACCCACAATTACCAAATACCATTCCCCATCTTACACCTTGCCACAACAACGGCCACACATCTCACCACGTCATCACCATAACTCCACACCGCACCTCACACATCACAAACTAGCCACATCCCAACTCACATCACACCGAACCACGTTCATTGCCACACTATACAAGATTAGTACACCATGTATCGCTGCCGTCACACAGCACCACTTCGCAACATACAAAAAAAACAGTAGGTTTCTATTAATCAAACTTTTTGTAACGAGTCTGGGACACATCAGTTTTACTAGTAATGCCAAACTTTTTGGGCGAAGAGCAGTGTTACTGAAATCGACAGACATCCCCATAGTCCTATGTAATGCTTAAGTAAAAAAGTAGCCACAGAGAGACCAACCCTGGCCAGCAGCAAACAGTCCGACTGAGAGAGTGGTGGCGTGTACCTACAAACAGTTTTGCCGTTCTCTATCCCTGTCCACTACTCGGCAAAGTTCAGCGGGTGGTCTCATTCCACACTCACAACGCAGGTTGGCCACTCCATGGGATTTTTTCAAAGATATTGGGAACTGGATGAGTCTTGGGATCTTGTGGGGATTTTATTGAAAAGAGCTAGATCTTGGATTTAAGGCCCCCTTCCCCCCCCCCCGTCCATCCATCCACTCCCACATCCCCTCCCTTAGCTTTATCCTTACATATCCCACCTCGGTTGCACAAACCAACCTTACTCCTTCCCCCAAAAGCCTCTCTCGCTCCATCGCATTCACACAGCCCAATTCCATTACCCTCCATACTGATTGTCATTCCATTTGTCCATCCAATCCCTATCCTTCCCTTAGCCGATTAAAGAGCCTACCCCTCCACGCCCTATTCTCGCTGTCCCCAGGCCTTCCCCATGCCATAAATCGTATACCTTCATACCAGACGAAATGTTGAGCGCAGTTATTATCATAAATGCCTCTTGTTTTTTCTCTTTTTTTGTAATTTAATTAACAGATTCCCAATACTACTCAATTTCTAGGTGAAATGTACAACTGTATTCAACGCTTCTTAGGGTTATTTTACATTATGTAAACCTTAGGGAATATTTTGGCCCATTTATTGATTTTCAGGGGTAGTCTTGGGAATATGAAATTTGCTTGAGTGGCAACACTGCTCACCACTGGCCTGGAAGCACGTATCAGGCCGTACCCACTAACGAACCGTGGAGAAGGGCGTACACCCGCAGAACCCTTACGTACACCCTGGGGTACGCGTTACACAGGTTGAAAACCAGTTTTAGATGTATGTGTATGTGTATGTATGTGTAGTGTATTATGTGCATTATGTATATGTATAGTAAATATGAATCGATGTAAATAAAAAATAAATAAAATAAAAAGATAACCCTTATTTCACTCCTTATCCCGACTATAAGACCTACTGTGGCTGCATAGACAATTATACACACGTATACTCTGGATGGCCAATACATCGATTGGTCACCGTGAGTAAGGCAGAAAGGAAGAAATGAGGCCCTAACAAGAAATTGGCTGGCAACCCAAACCGAACGTGGTCTCTGGTTAGGTTAGTTCTGTACTAACACTACGTACAGTCTAAGACAAAAAAAGTAGTGATCACGGTTTGTCGAATATGAAAATGTAACTCGTGAAACATTATGAAAACCATAACGCAGGTACATGCTCGGGGTTGGCAAGAGGAATCCCTAAGATAAATGTTCCAAGGGATAAGGGTCAAAGCTTCATTAATGAAGACGATGAGACAATGTCTAAAACATTGGTTCTGTAACCTGGGTTCGATTCGAAACCCCCAGGGGTCGGTGAGCCAGTCTCAGGGGTTCGGCGGAGGCCCCTCCGAAGCACATTACAATTTTACTATTATGTAAAGGTGGATAGTCACTATAGTAAATTATAGCTGCGATAATTAAAGTATATTTAAGCAGGGCGGTGGAGGAGAGTTATGTGTCGTGTGTGTATAGGTGTGTTTGTGTCGCCCGCCTCTCAGTCCCTTTTCGAGCAGTGGGCCATAGTAGGGGGGGAGGCACTCGGACATGCGCCCCCCATAAATAGTTTTGCCATGAATTCAAATTAGTGCAATATATCCCTTGTGAGCCTCAAAAAGCCCCTAAAAAATGTTTGATTTTCAAAACATTTCGTGACCCCCTCTTCAGACCACCCAGCTGTAGAGGCTTGCTTCGCTCCACTCTCCCCCCCCCCCCCCCCCCCCCCCCCGTGCCTTTCCAAGCACCTATATACCACTGCTTCCGAGTCCTTCCTTCCTTATTTTTATTATCCAAATATACTCTTGAATTTTGAAGCATTTTTTCTTGGTTTTTATTATCTTATTTTTCTTCCCCTATTTGAGGGGTTCGGCTAGTGTGCGGAGGTTTTTGTAAGGGTTCGGCGCCACTGAAAAGGTTAAGAACCACTGGTCTAAAACAAACCAAAGGTATTTCAAAGGTTCAATAGATTTACTGCGTTGAGGTTTCATATTATCGATGTGGAATGCGAGGCCAGGCAATGATCGCAAGGACATTAATTTTCATCTTTACACCTGAGCCATTGAAGGCCACATACATCACCGGCAGGAGTATGGAGAGAGCTAGTCACATGCATCCAACCACCAAGGAAATGAGAGGTGGTATGATCTCCCTTGATGAAAAAGGGGGAAAAAATAAAATCTAGTAAAATGACTTCACAATTCAATAGTATATATTTGGATAATAATAAGAACAAATTCCATTTTAATTTATGCAAAAAATTTAAGAAAAATTGCCTCAAAATTCAAGAGTATATTTGGATAATAATATGAAGGAAGGAAGGACTCAGAAGCAGTGGCGTATATAGGTCCTTAAAAGAAAGGTTGAATACAGGGGTGAATCCAGGATTGTTATAAATGGGGTGGGGGGGGGGGGGTGGAGCGAAGCGAGCCTCAACAGCTGAGGGAGCTTACAATAACAGCAAAATTGCAATGTGTTTCGGAGGGCCTCCGCCGAACCCTGAGCCTGGCTCACCGAACCATCTTCAACCACTGCTTTATAATTTCCTCAGCACTTCTACTTTTAACACTCCTATGAATCCTAATGAATCCTAAAACAATTACTCGTGAGGATACGAATTATAATGAGTATGAGGTGTGGTGAGATCGAAGCACTTATGTCCAGTGCTACCAACCGTTCGTATGACATACGGCAGACAGCACCGAAAGGTTAGCCCTTTACCAGATGTCTTAACCAAAATTCATGACACGACTTTTGTCTTAGACTGTACATCCACCTTTCATCCCCATCCATGAATTATCTAGCCTCCTATTAAAGCTCCTATTGACTCCGCACTAACTACCTGACGACTGAGTCCATTCCAATCATTTACCACCCTATTTGTGAACCAGTTTTTTCCCTATTTCCTATTCAAATCTACGTTTTTCCAGTTTGAATCCGTTACTTCTTGTTGTACACTGATTTCATAACTTCAAACTTTTCCTTACATCCATTTTTAC
>JACEEZ010001879.1:0-25702 GCA_016584305.1 Chionoecetes opilio
CCTTACTAAAAAGTTTGGAAAATTTCCCAAAGTTTTCAAAATCTTTAAGAGTGTTGTAAAGGGTTTCTACTGTAAAAGAATATAAATTTTTAACTCTCCACTCTCTCTTCCGTTCTTTTCCCTCATACACACAACATACTTCCACACCCCCAAACAAAAACCCCCTCACAAAGCTATTATGGAAATGGAGATTGAAGGACTGAAGGGAAAAATTAGCAGGAGGGAAGAAAATTGAAAGGGAAGAAAAATGATACAACATATAAGGGCAACATCGAATGGGGATAATGAAAAGGGGGAGTAAAAAAGGAACAGAAATTACTCCATAATTTCTTGATTCCAAAAAGACCTCCAAAAAGGAGCCCATAGGATACATGTGTCTGTTTGCTGCTGCTGCCAAGCTGATCAGGAAGATAAAAAAACCAAAAACTTTGCAAAGAATTGCTAACTATTTGAAAAAAGGAGGGCGTAAAAGATAAAAATGGTTTTAAACCCAGTGTGATTTTTGGGCCCGGGGGCCAAGTATGAGGGGCCCTTTGGGCTACGTGCACCTTGGGCAATGAGCATCAACAGGGGTAATAGGGAAGGACTGGGACTAGGGTTCCAGGATATCATCACCTGAGAAGCATATAAATAAAGTATTTAATGATACATTTGGAATGAGGGGAACATAATGGTACCCTTTTCACTTCATGGAAAGATAGGATAATAAAAAAAATCACCAGAATAAAAGACCAAAAAAAGAGTTGCTGAAATGGTGTCTCACCAAATAAAGAGTAGACACATTTTGTCAAGATCAGAGAAAAAGGGAAAATACAAAAAAAACCACTGAGATTGCCTGAATTGAAGACCTAACCCCCGAGGAAAAACCCAAAAAGGGTATGAAATTGCCAAAAAAAACAGAGACTTGGGGCCGATTTTTCAGTGGTGCCTTGGGTTTGGGGCCTTTGCAAGAGCGGCCATTTCCATCCCCAAAACAAAATCCTATTTTTTCAGTGGTGCCCTTTGGTTGGGGTCCCCCCTTTACAATGAGCGGCCATTTCCATCCCCATACAACAAGATTCCTATTTCTCAGTGTTGCCCTTGGTGGGGTTCCTAGCAAAGGAGCGGCCATTTCCATCCCAACAACAAGATCCCCTATTTCTTAGTGGTCTTTTTGGCCGCCGTTGGTTTGTATCGCTAACCATAGATTGGAACCTTTGGGGGACGCCGGGTTTGGGGAGCTACTGCCTCCCCAACAATGGCTTAATAAGGCAATTATTATCAATACCATTAATTACTACTTCCATAGGGTTATTATTTTTCTTCTGAAAAGATGTAAAATGATCAGACAACGCATCAACACGTTAGAGGGTTATAAGCAAAGAAAAAGAAAAGTTTAAAAGGACTTGGATGGCCGGCGGTGATGGACGTCACCACCTGTCAGGCAAGACAACATATTTGTCCCGCCATCTGCCTTAATAAAAGATTTGATCTCGTCACCCTATAGTCTTCCATACTTCAGTATAGTGTAGGGTATTATAGCGCAAGATATACAAAAGTGGTATAGGTGAATGTTATTATAAATAAAAGTAATAATTATAAATAAATTGTTTAATTAATATAATTAAATTCAATATAATTTATATATTAATTCAAATATAAAAAAAAAAAAATTAATAAATGAAATAGAATATTATAAAAAATCGGTATTTTATAAAAAACTATTATTGTGTGGAAATAGTAAATTATTTACTGACTTTGGATGCGAATATACATTTTTCTCCATCAGGCCTACCAACAGTACCGAATCTAGCCGGTCTTTGTGCAGTGGGCAGTCCTTTACCATGTGTGGGGGAACCCTGGCTCACGGAAACAACGAATAAGAAATCGATCTGTTTGTTAGTAAGGACTTTACCAGGTATGGTACGGTCTTGGTAAGGGAGCTTACCCAAGGACTAAGAAAATCAGGCCCTTACTTACGTAATTATAAATAACAAATACATGCAAAAACAGTGATAGAAAAGACGTGCTATACATAGAAAAAGAGGATAGATATTTGAGAGAAAACACAAGGAAAAAATTGAGAAAAGGAATATTTTTGTGGGGCCTTGAACAGCACAAAGGAATTATACTTTTCCGTATAGAAGTATAATTTGCCTGCGAAATAACAAGAAGAAAACGGATTAGTAGAAAGAGTGCGCATCAATTAAGGAAAAACTTGATCAAACAGATACGGAAAAGGAGGCATGACTATACCTCAGGCCTGCTACTCCACTTAGGGAATACCACACACACATAACAGGACACACACACAAACAGACAGACATAACACACATACACCATAAAAATCAAGCCTACGGACAAGCAGAGAGACTGAAGAGGAAATAAAATATATGAAATCAAGATCATGAGGTGAAATTGAAATACACATTTCCAGCAAGTGTTCACAAAAGGAATTATAATTCAGATAACCGTAGGAATGAAAAAGGTCCTGAAGAGTGGAAAAAAAAAAAAAAAATAAAAGAAGGAGGAAGTTGTGAATTGTTGAAGGCATTGGAGGAGAGGAAAGCCCTGCCGGGACCAGATGGAGTGGACAGTCAGCACCATTGTTTTGGCGCGAATCATTGCTGTGCCAATAGCTGGGGGGGGGAGGGGCGGATAGGGCGGAAAAACAAGGCACCCTCCATAAAACCTTGGTTCAAATCAGTCAATGATATTGGCTGCGTGAGTAGTAGACAAAGACAGATGACCTTGAGCTACTCGCCAAGTTGAAAGCATTACCAGCCTCGGGCATTACAGTGCAGAGGGTAAGAATTTTTGTGTTGCGTCACGCGGAGTTGTTGGTCCTTGGCTGTGCATGCTTTTGTGCCTCGTGTGGGACAATGGGCCGAGGGAAAGAGTTGACAAGCGAAAACAGATCGCAGCTATAAGTTCCCTGATCTTGTGGGAAAAGATAATAAAGAAAATCTCCGCATAAACGGTTTGGACAGTGAGAAGCTGGACACTTCTCTGTCCAGCGCTGGACCAAAAAAGTCAAGGGCGCGGGAGACTCGGATCCGCCCGGCTACAAAGAAGAGGACAGGAAAGGCTCCGTTTGACCGCGCATAGGACCCTGAAAGTGCTACAGCGCAAGTGGACCTTGAACCTCGGGCATCGTGCAAAGGAAATGAGAGAAAAAAAATCCGCGGCTCCTTCAGGACGTCTCAGTCCGTACTATCAACGGCGCCTCCGTGATGAACTCTGCTTCCAGTATTCGCGCACCACGAAGAAAGCCCATATAACGACCTTGCAAAGACGAAGAGGACTAACTACTGATTCTGCAAGAATACTTAGGCTCCCCGTGGGAACCAGAGAAGTGGGAAGAAAGTGTTGTGGTCTGACGAGGCGGCCTTCACAGTGACTGGAGAAACGGGGAGGGAAGGTGAGTTTACGTGCCGGCTGGGATCCTTACCACCCCGAGACACTGAGGGGACCGTGAAACACCGGACGTGTCATGGTGTGGGGGCTTTTGGCTACCACGCACTGGGGAGTTACTGGCGTTACCAACGAACTTGACGGTAAACAAAGAACGTTACCTCGAGCTTCTCGCCGACCACCTGGAGGAATGTTTCATAGCCTGCCCAGAGCGAGATATTCAGCAGGCGGTGCGCCAGCTCACACAAGCCAAATGGGTCAGTCTTGGTTTGAGTGGGGGGTGTGGACTATACAGCGGACTGGCCCAGGACAATTGGAAATCATTAAGCCCATTAAAAAATATTTGGGCCTGAGCAAACGACGCCTACGGGTCAGACACTTCCACAGGGCCAAGCTGTCGCCCAGCCCAGGACATTCGGGCAAACCTGGACCCCTCCCTCCTCCAGAAACCTGGCCTTATCCGCACCAAACATATCCAGCAGACTGCAGGAAGAAGAAGGGCTACCCGACCAAGTACTAGAGGCCGGGAAGTACTCCACAAATATTAAAAAAATAATAATAATTATGCAGGCGTACGCTGCGTTGTGGGGCGAAAAATTGGCGCCACATATCAATGCCTGGACTTCCTTTGTATTCAACTGTATTTCGGTTTAGAAACTGGGTTTTTCTGCTAAATTATGTGTGTGGTGTGGTGGTGCCTCTGAAGCGGAGGAGGGGTTGTGGAAGATGAAAATAGAGGGAGAAGAAACGGGTGGTGGAAAGATGAAGTGGTGTCGTGCGTGGGTGAGTCGCTGTCGGTGAGTAAGTGAGTTGAAAAAAAAAATGGTTCAGGTGTCAGACCGTGCGTCTCTTTTTTTTTTTTTTTTTTCCTTTTTTTTTTTTTTTTCTATGTGGCCGCCCCACTATTTACCATTTCAATTTCTTCGTGCAATCTTTCTTAACTTCATTTACTTAACATTCATTTTAGGCGACGATTGGCCAATCAGACCGCTGATGTAATTTACTTAAGGGACTTATAAAAAACAGCGTACCGCGCGGTGAGCGCGCCCGTTCAAGGACACTTGGGCTGCAACGTCTCACGAGCTACACTGCCAAGTGTAATGGAAGGGACAGAGTTGTTGTTTACCCTCAAATCGCAAGCCATTCATAACACCGTACAAGCGTATTATAAAAATAGTTAACAAACAGAGCTAACAGTTTGAGAGAGAGATCAGCAGCCTGTTAACGGGAACGATAATCAACAATGCGGGAAATCCCACGACCACCCCCGAGAGATCAACATAGACTGGTGAGTATCAGTAGTTTGTAATAAGTTGTATCATGGTGTAATTAGTAAATTTATATAAAAATTATTTGCTTATGAGTATGTAGCCTGGTGTAGTTGTAATTGTTGTTATTATTGTGCAGCATCGGGCAGGGTGGTAACATACGTTATTGGTGTAGCCTGGTTTAGTTGTTTATGGTGTGCAGACTAGGTAGTTTGTTATTTGGGTGTTGCAGACTAGTTAGTTTGTTATGGTGTGCAGAATAGTTAGGTTTGTTTATTGGGTGCAGACTAGTAGTTTGTTTATTGGTGTGCAGACTAGTTAGTTTGTTTATTGGTGTGCAGACTAGTTAGTTTGTTTATTGGTGTGCAGACTAGTTAGTTTGTTTATTGGTGTAGCCTGGTTTAGTTTGTTTATTGGTGTGCAGACTAGTTAGTTTGTTTGTAAGTTTATCGGCATTGTAGTAATTTATTTATGTTTATTTAAAGGTGCCATGAGGCCTTACTTAGTGTAAATAGTTTGTTTATTAGTGCGAGCATAGTTTAAGGACTATTTTTTATTAGTGTGTAATTTGGCAACCCCTGGCATGCATGGCAACCCCTGGCATGCATGGCAACCCCTGGCATGCATGGCAACCCCTGGCATGCATGGAAAACTTGGCACCTGAAAGGGTTGACCATGGCAAGCCAGGTGATTTTGAAATCATTTACGGTACTGAAAAATAACATTGCCATTTTCAAGTACTTGCAAGAACACATAAAAATGATACAAGAATGTTAGTATTCTTTGTTTGTGTTCGAATTGTATACAACTTATTCATAATAGCAATAACACTTGCAAAATAAAAATATAGTGACACGCAGAGTTATACTGAAGTAAGAAAGCACAGTGTTCGGAAAAGGCGCCGGACCCTGATAGAAGTCATAGTGTGCGGAGCATAAGAATGCATGTAGCCGGGTGTAATTCATGATTGCTAACCTTTAAATTTTCTCAAATAGCAAATCACTTACAGAAAACATAATGAAGGCGTTTTTTCAGCACTGCAAAACCTAAGAAGAAGACCGTTGATGGAGGCCACATCCGTGACATCTTGGGCAACCAGGCCGGAGGCGAAAAACTGTCTAATCAGGAGCAGAACGATGGCTATGTTCATAACAGAGAGGGGTGGATCTCCATCGACAGCATGTGGGATAAGCTGTCTAAGGTGGGCCACAGTTGTTGAAAAGGATGCTAATAGGATGCTTTGACTTTTTGTATGTAGATGTGACAGTAGCAACTGACATAGTTATTATTATCAGGAGAGACTACCAGCACTGACTATGTCACGACCAAGGCTGTGCATTCCTGGATGCGGGACAGTCTGCCCATCACCATCAGGAGGGAGGAGCTGGAAGGAGTGATGGAATTCCAGTTATCAAGAGAAATTACCCTCTACCAAGCCTAATTCAGGATGCCGCGTGTGTGGCACTGAAAGGGTGAGTACGTAAGGTCATTAGTAATAATAAACAGTGGGAGCCTTGCCAGTTCCCTCACACCTAATTTGGGTGGCAGACTGGTCTTCTGAGTATAAGTTTTAAGTTTGTATGCAGGGTACGTACGTAGAAATGTGGACTCGGGGGTAATATTTTCCACACATGAATGCATAATGTCTGGCTTCTAGGCTTCCAAGCTCCCGGTCGGCTCTGGCAGCTTCAGTTGGCACAAGGAGGGGCTTAACGTCTTGGACCGTTTGAAGACGCTCACCGCCGACACTAACGACCTCATGATGTCGGATGCGGAGCAGTTGGGAAAAAAGTCGGCAAGGAGTGTTGCAATGAGGAATCATTCCCATGTGTGCCAGTTGCATGGAACAGCTGCGGTGGTAGGCTGCCTTGCGCTCAGGTGCAGGCGAACACCCGATGCACATGAGTGCGGCCATGGTGTGGTACAGGAACTAGGTCTCAACTGTACGATGACCTGTACCATTTCCGGCTTCCTGGTATTGCCTCACAGGCAAGAATCAGGAGACTACCTCTGCGCTCAGCCGTAAAGGATGGTCTTGAGATTGGCACCATCGAGTACTTGAAAATGAGAGGTCGCCAAACTCACCTCCAGGAGAAGCTACTCAACCTGGCAATGGACGAGGTACATAACTATACTTGTAGAACAAAGGTTTATTGTTAAGGCTGTGAAAATGACATGTGGACATTACTGTCATTAAGATTTACAGGTGTACATTGCTAGAGCGGCGGCGTTGGCGGGCTGCGGTCGTCTACGGCGACGGCAAAGACGGTGTCACTAACACCATCTTCTGCACCACATTACATCAGTGGCTGGAAGGTAAGGGTATGCGGCAATGTGTATGTTTATTGTGTACACATTGACACAGACAATACCCTCATAGTCCGTAAACACGCAAATCCTGAGATTTCCCGGAATACGTACAGTGATCCACGGTTAAGTTTTAATCTCACGTGGCCGGTGTATTACCACCTTCCACTTTGGCAGATACGAGGACCCGGTCAACTATGTCGCCTGTGCACACATCACGACCGAAGGCATCAAAAGGCATCTTTTGAAGGTTCTTGCAGGCTCCGACGAGAGCGGGTTCACCGTGGTGTCCGTCACTACGGACGGGCAGCGGGATTGGTGCACTCCTCGTATCATTTCAATACCAATCACAATGTCTCACTACTTAACAGCACTGACCATCTGGACAGCAATCTTCACTACAAAGGGTGACAAAATCAAAAATCCTTGTAGTGACGATTGCTCCTGTCCAGTGTCACGCCGCTGTTAAGTAGTGAAGATACTGTGATTGTAGTGATGAGACGAGAAGGCACCAATCAGCTGCCCCGTAGCATAGAGGGAGAGGCTAGGGGGCATGGGCTTCCTTAGTGCATTTTGACCATAATAAATAAAATAGACTATAGTGTAAATTACTACCGTCCATTATAACCCAAAGTCTATATCTTCCTTGTGTCTATCACAAGTGCGAAACTCTCACGTGAAAAATGTCCACGTGGGCGAGTGTTTCACTTGCCGGCGAGAGTTCTCCGTTGGGTTTCGGCGAGTCAGGCGACGGCCTGGTCGCCGCCACAACATTGTGTGCTGTTATATCACAATCAGGAAATGGAACTGTCGCCGAGAATAGGGAAACACACGTCCAGGGAGAAAAGTTGTAACACTCGTCAACGGCGCGCGAGAATTCAGCTAGGCGAGAGTCCAGGTACCCACACACACACTCCACACACACCACACACATAACATACGGAGGTAATCCGTAGTGTAGAGGTAAGCACGCTCGGCTCACAACCTGAGACGTCGGTTCGTTTAGATCCCCGGGCGGGCGGAAGACAGATTGGCCCCCCCCCGCTCGTTTCCTAAAACCGAGCCACTGCCACCCAGCAGGAATGGGGTACCGTTGTTAGCCGGGGTTGTGACCTGCTCTAAGGGGTGGTGGCTTCCCACAACACAAAGCACAAGCAGGAATGATAAAAAATGTTGATATGGCGGACGGGGCCACCCGAGGTTGCTCAAGGCCGGTAAATCACAGCTAGATGAATACACACACACACACACACACACCACACTCACACACACACACACAGACAGACAGACACACACACACACACACACACACAGACAGACGGACAGGACACACACACACACACACACACACAACACACACAGACACACACACACACAGGCAGACAGGACACCACACAACACAGTAATAATCATCAGTACCTTAGCCAAGTAGATGAGTGATCAGTTCTTGCGTGAGTCATACTTGCCTGGCCGCTCATCTTGCCTTATTCACCCTCCCACGCTTATTGTCACCATATAAACACTTATCAACGCCAACACGGACCAACCTTATAATGGTTCCCCCGAGGCCTAAACACCCATGGTCTGACGGGAGTGTCTCAAAATGACGTTTATTGTGACGCTAATTTCTGCTTCTCTCGAATGTTTACAACTGATCTGATCTTGATCTTGATGTTACAGGTGGCCTTTCTTCCTAGCAGCTTGGGCGGCATTTGGAACACTACTAAGACCATCTTAGGGGACTAAAGACCATCTTAGCGCTAGGGGACATTTCGAAGAAAGTCGCTCGGCACTAAGACAGTGCAGCGAGTGTAAACTAATAGCGCATTTTCGTGACGTTCACCGCCCTGGTTCAGTCCGTCCGGACCGGGTACAGGGTGGAATGAGGGTCGCGAAAAATACAATCGAGGACTGGCCCCGTCCCATTCGTCGTTCCATTGGCTGGGGGATCGAGTGGCGGTACTGAAACTGAACTGTGGAGGCGGCAGGGTCCATCTTGTCAATATCCTTTTTGTCGGTTTCGCCTTTAACCTGTGCTGAAGACTTTACAACTACCACGCCTGTGATACTTTAGTCTATGGTCGGCCATCATGGTGTTCATGTTTATCAGAGAGCACGAGAAGCTCCTTGGTCGCCTTCCCCGCTGATGTAGTGCGCATGGCGCAGTTCTACCCACACTGGTCCAAGGTGGTCTGGTATGGGGGCCGGACCGGACTGGACTGGGCTGAACCGTTCTAGATGCCTCGCAAAAACAGTGACGCCCGGGAAAGCCCCAGTCCAGTACCGGGACCAGAGCGGTCGCGAAAATACGCGATAAAGGCAGGGTTGGGAGTCGTCTTAGCCGCCAATTTCTCCGCACCATAACAACAATGGTTATATTATGGGTTATATATTATAATTTTAGACTGTATATAGTATATTAAAAAATACTAGGCTGTATAATACACTATGTATATATATATAGGTGTGGGCTATATATATACTATTATATATAGGGGTGGGCTGGGCGAATAGATATGATTTGCGACAGAAACGGTTACTTAATTGGTACTTGGTGTTGTAAGAGGCAAAGCCTAACAGTCGTGGTGGTCCACCGCTGCTGCCAGTCCTGGCGGCCCTGTCTACAGGGCCACATGGTCCGGTATGTGTTGGAGGTCCTACACTTGCAGTGTATCCCGGTACTGGAGGTTATCCGGCACTGTCAGTAGTATCTTTGTCCAGTCCATATTTAAGGAGTTGGACGGAGAACCCTGTGATGTTTCTCACATTTTTGTGGAGGCTGTCCTGTTGAAGATTTTGGCCCTTCAGAGCCAGACTGGCAGCCAGTAAGGTCTTGCATCTCCCCGGGGCCTTTGAAGGAGGGTTCTTCTACTGCAATTGCGTCCAGTCCGCTCATTAAGTGTGCCTGGGAGTGCCAAGGACGTGGGGTTCTGGCACTGTTTCTCCAGGACTTCCATATATAGATGGACGATACCTTTCTCTCGTCTTTGCTGAGTAATTCCTAGTATTTTGAGGCGGTCCCAGATAGTTAAGTTCATGTAGTCCTCTTAGGTGCTTGTAATGACCTCTGAGCAGCCTCAATCTCGTAGTCAGCCTTCTTGTGAGGGGACCACGACTGGCTACAGTAATCCAGTAAGGGCTGCCTACCAGGGGAGATTTTCCAGAGGGTTAGCATAAACCTCAGGGCTCCTGGAGGCAAAAGTTTCATAACCAGCCCGCCATCCCCCTTGCCTTCCTGACGGTCTCCGTGATGTGGTGTGAGAAGGAGCCATCAGCACTAAGGTAAACTCCAAGGCACTTGACATGAGGTGTTGGGTGATGTGACTTCCTCCCTCTGTGTGCAGCGTCGTTGTTGTCTTGATGTTGCAGTCAGGGCCACACCTCAGCATTTCAAATTTTTCTTCATTGAATGTCATATTATTAGTTGTAGCCCAAGAGTACACTTTATTCAGGTCCTCTTGCAGGTGCTCCACTTCTTGCACATTACTGATGGGGCGACTGATACTTGTGTCGTCAGCAAAGGAGGACAGGACTGAGTCACTTACTTCCTCTCCAATATCTCTCATATGTATCAGGAAGAGGAGGGGACCCAACACTGAACCCTGAGGCACCCCGCTCATAACGGTGTCTTCTTTTGAGCTTTGACCGTCCACTACTACTGATTGGACTCTCTCTGTAAGGAAATCGTGGAGCCAAATTCCTAACTTGCCTCTTAACCCCAGAGCCTTGATTTTATGGAGAAGGATGCCGTGATCAACCTTGTCGAAGGCTTTAGCAAAGTCGAGAAACACGACATCCACATTATTTCCCGCTGCCAGGGTCTCTAGGAACCAGTTGTAGTGAGCCAGGAGTTTTGAGAGACAGGATCTCCCTTTCCTGAAGCCATGTTGATTTTCCATGTGAAGTTCTTGCCTTTCCATATGAGTAGTAATTTTGTCCCTCACACATTTTTCAAAAACTTTGATGAGGTGTGAAGTGAGAGCAACAGGTCTGTAGTTCTTGGCCAGACTCTTGTCCCCTCCCTTGTATATCGGGCTCACAGTGGCTCTCTTCATCAAGGCTGGTACTGTGCCTGCATCCATAGAGCACCTCCATAATTTGCGGATCGGATAAGCCAGGGCCTCACTGCACTTAAGGAGCAGAATGGCAGGTACTCCGTCCGGTCCAGCAGCTGAATTTGGTCTCAGCTCCTTAATGGCTCCATGAATATCCTCAGTGGTCACCTCAATGTCAGTGAGGTGGTACTGGTGGTCTGAGTCCTCAGTGAAGAAAGGTACTGGGTTGTGAACTATTGACTGACTTTGCGGGGTGATGAAGACACTGCTATATTGACTCTGTTATATGTGGCAAGTTTCCTCGGGGTCTCTTGTTATGTGCCCCACACTGTACGCAGCGGCCCAATTGGCTCTTAGTCTTGGAAAACTTTTTGGCAGTAGCTGAAGAAGTATGTGGGTTGCGCTTAAGTTGCCTACTGCATGAGTTCCTCCTCTGTCCTCTGTTTTTCATGGATTATTCTAATTTTGTGCTCAATTTGAGCTATCTTGGTGTTGATAGTAATCTTTCTTTCGTCATTTAGGGTGTAGCCATATTCTAGAGAGGGCTGCTCTCTTTCTCATAAAATCTCCTGTCCCTTGGGATTTATGGCGTTGGGTACCTGTTGGGTCCTCTTGCGCGGGATATGTTTCTCCAGATCTACCAGTACTGTGTTGATCCAAGGCTTGGAGCATGGGTTTGGGTTGTTGCCTTCCATGATCTGGTCCCAGTTGGCCTCACCAAGACTGCACTGCATCTGATGCACTCGATTGTGTCATCGAAAATTTTATATTTTGCAAAGGGGTAGGATTCTGTAAGCTTGTTTTAATTGTTCATCTTGGCTTTTCCTGTATGTAGTGTTGATTGTGACAAGGCTGTGATCCGAGTAAAATGTTTTCTCCACTCGGTACGACTATTGCTCTTGGTGTGGTGAAGAGAAGATCTAAAATGTTGCGTTGCCTGGTAGGCTTTGGATCTGTTGTGATAGGAAAGACCTTTCAGTAACCCCAAGGAGTAGCTGGGCTGGTCTTCCAGGGTACCTACAGAGATAGTGCCATCAGGCCATTGACAAAGGAAAGTTGAATCCCCACACAAGATGACTCGCAGATACAAAGCATAAAACAACGCTGAAACAGAGTAGATATCAGTCATGATATAAACTACTGTGTATCATCTCAGTGCACATACACAGCAGTAGTGAGGCTATAATTCGAATATATGGCGCCTGGCGCATTAGTGCAGGTGGCGTACTTTACTGTTATCTACGGTAACTTAACTGAAATCATGGAGGTAGAAATGTAAGTATTAATGCCACCACACGTCTGTAAAACAGAAAAAAACGTTGTCCTGGCGACTTAGTGTTATCGACGGTAGAACAGCACCTGTTGCAGCCAAGAAAAAATTGTCGGTATCTGAAAAACGACCGCGAAACTCTGGTCCATATTACCCGGCTCACTAACGAGTGTGCTGCAAGCAGTCATCTGCTAAACATTTGCACAATATACAGATAGTTAGGACACACACAAGCCAAGCCCGCTACTTACCCGCACGTGCCAAGACAGCCTTCCGCCTCCAAGTGCAATAATTCCCTCACAATAGCACCCAGACCCTAAACTCGACACAAAACAAACAGTCTTTGAAAATAAGTGTACTTACATGTACACTACATGTCTTCAGGGGCACATACAAGGCATGTAGTGATGCTAATTATTCGTGCTATATTTGTGCTTGGCGACATTAGTACAGTGGCGAGTGACTGGTGACTATAGTGTGATGTACGGGTACAGCGTTGCCATGGACAAACAGTATTTGTTGACGTCAAACATTGGTCATTTCACTTCGCCAAAAAAACTCCTAAAAAACATGATGTCAAACACGCTTAGTAAAGACACAGTATATAAAACTATTATATTATGCAGAGTATAATTGTGAATACAGAGTGTGTAGTAATGGCTGAAAGGATGAAATAGGGGAAGATTTAAAGTATCGAAAGTATTGCGTCATCCGCTGGCTTAAGGATTTTTTGCGGAGATCCAGTGATTGCAACCGAAAAAATTCGGTTGCTCAAATTTCGATCCCCTGTTCAACCATCCAGCGGAGATGATGGCCCGACCCGCATCATTTGTTGTTGTGTTGTGACCGTTTGCAAACCGAAAATTTCCGAGTGCAACCAAAAATTCCCGCAGAAAACGCCTTAGTAAACACAGGCATGTTTTGAGCAAAATATTTGTTTACGAGCGAAGCGCTCGCGAGTCCTTGGACAGTGGGTGGTGCAGTGTTCAGTATTGACAAGAGTAATTGCTGGACTAATTTTGTTACCTTGCAAGTTCAGTACAAACCCCACGAACGTACGTAAGTATGGCGAGTCCTGTATTTGCTCAATGATTACTTTTTCGTTCAGGTGTAAACAACTCCCAACTTATTTTCTACTCATGGTGCTTTATCTATAACTATTTCCAGGGTTGAGTTACTTTGACCATTCCGCCATGACACTAGTACCCTTTTTAGGCCAAATTCTGCCTTATTGTATACTGCCTTCATATTAGGGGAATGTTCACACTAGTATACCATGTCATATTTCCAGGATACTTTGATCTTCTATGCACAAACCTGCATGAAATAGACACAGGTGTAAATATTTATAGCCTCGTTTTTTTCTAATTCATCGCACTGTCTTGTATAATTTGTAGGACAATTTGGCCTTGTCGTTTAATGCAAGGTTCATCACTTTTCCTGCGGCTGTCCAAATGATGAAGAGACAGAGTGAGGTTTAGCGATATACATATAGGGACATGCAGAAATAGTGACTGTAACTTAGCGGGAAAGACTGTTTTTTAAGGCAATCAGCAGAGAAACCTTTACAAACCCTCGGAGACATTTATTAAATTCACACCTTGTACTGCCAAACCCAACAACTGATGGGGCCATTTACTCCCTCTCAAAACACAAGGGATGGCTGCCACCACACATGTAAACACTGCCCACCTCCACCACCTCCACCCATTGACACACAGACATACTCCCACAGGCACGGCTACAAACCACACTTCCACAACAACACACCATCAAAAGTGAATCTCATGTGCTGTGGCAATATCACTCTTTGTCTTGAAACACTTGACTACAAATATCACACTGAACTCCCGCAAGCCAGTGTGTCTAAAGTGTGTTTGGTGAGTTCAGAACGGAATAAAACTTTCCACACTCTAGGCATTCATGATTCTTAACACACTGTGTGTCAGGGTGTGTGTTGGAGTGAGTCAGAACGGGTATAAAACCTTTCCCACACCTAGGCATTCATGGTTCTTAACACCACTGTGTGTTCAGGGTGGTGGTGAGATCAACCTGTCTAACCCAAATCTTTTCCACACTCTAGGATCATGGTTCTAACACCACTGTGTGTCAGGGGTGTGGTTCGGTGAGGTGACCCATTGTAGTAAATCTTTCCCCCACTCTAAACATCATAATCTTAACACCACTGTGTGTCAGGTGTGTCTGGTGAGGTCACCCATTCTAGTAAAAAATCTTTTCCCACACTCAACAACATTTCATAATTCTTAACACCACTGTGTGTCATGGGTGTGTGTGGGAGGGAACTCATTCTAGGTGAAAATCTTTTTCCACACTCTAAACATCATAATTCTTAGCACCACTGTGTATCAGGGTGTGTGTGTGAGGTCACTATTGCCAGCAAATTTTTTCCCACATCTAACATTCATAATTCTTAACAACCACTGTGTGTCATGGTGTGTGGGGAGGTGAACTCTTTTGAGTAAATCTTTTCCCACACTCTAAACATCATGTTGCTTAAAACACTGTGGATCAGGGTGGTGTATGGTGAGGGAACCCATGTAGTAAAATCTTTTCCCACACTCTAAACATTCATAATTCTTAACACCACTGTGTGTCAAGGAATGTTACCAAGGTGACTCTTGCCAATTGAATGTTTTGTCACACTGCCTGACCCTTCAGATCACTGTGTGCCTTGTGGCCTGAGCTGCCTGCCTACAGATGATTCGTGCCATCACCCCTGTGCTCCCCCACCTGAGGCAGAGGGATTAAGCGCTCCGGCCATCATGCTTCTGCAGGCTCCACGGCCTCCACCGCAGCAAACACTCTGGCCACCCACACGCGACGGCCGGTCGGACTGAACGAGGTACACAAACACAGATGTGATGATACCAAGCAGCCTGGAACGGACGAGATATTTATTAACAAAAGAAACCAGGCGTGGTGGTCTAACAGACTCAATGCTTAGAAGACCAAGTGTGAAAGTAATAACTACAACATGTGCAGAAGGGACAGAAGTGGGTGGAGTATGATAAGGACAAAATATAAGGGTGAAGTATAAACAAAGTGGAGTATGGAGAAGGAAGGAGCTGCAATAGTGAGTGTACCAAATAGAAGTCACAACTCCCCAGAGAAACACAGACTATAGTGGCGACCTCTGTACCCACCCTAAAAATCCAAAGACTTGGAGGAAGGGAACAACATGGAAAGTACTAGAGGATACCTGGCAAAGTACTCAAGGTACATTTCTAGTTTTGCCCAGACTCTCCCACTTCCCCAAACAAATTGGGGACCTTGTGGAATGCGGGCATTTCGGGTGGGACAAATATGCGTCGGAAACACTTAATTAAGAGTTGTGTAGGGGGGGCTTAAATTCCCTAGATCTAGGGTAATTTCTTATATCCAGAGGAAAATTGCTAACCAAAAATTAACCTAACCTAGCGAGGGCTTGGCCCACCCGAGATAAGATAAACCTAACCTAAACCAAATCCGACTAACCAGCCAAATCTAACCTACTAATCAAAATCTAACCTACCTTACCAAATCTAACCTTAAATATTCAAATTAACCTAACCTAACCAAAATCTAAACCTAACATAACCAAATCTAAACTAACCTACAATACGTATAAACCACCATGAACTAACCCTAACCTCCAGCGGGGGTGGGGGGTCTCGACACTTGGGTCATCATTCTGTGAGGATCGTCGGTGCACACGTCCTGATCATAAGAAAATACACTGAATTTCCTAATCTAGGGAATTTTTCTTTTAACAGCCCTAACCTCACAAACTATGAGTTGGTAGGCATGTTTTGTAGCCGGGCCTTAATCCCGCATGGCCCAGGTGAACCCAGCTGTTTTGTGGGAGAGGGGGAGTATGGCAACACTAGAATAATATCCCAAGTGCCAACCACAACTACCAGGTTCACGTCAAACATGAATCAAAAACTATGAGTCATAAAAACGCATGAAACATTAGTACAACTCACAACACGGATCTGATAGGAAGTTTTTAAGTGGATCAAGGGACAATCAAGGCGAGGTAGCAAAAGTTCTTAAGGTAGTAAGAGGGTAGGAACAAGAAGTCACGGATCAAGCGAAAAAGGGTGGTTATAATGAAATAGGGATAAACTTGTTCACAGGATAGGGTGGTTGAATGATTGGCAGATCAGTAGACAGGTAGTTATGGGGGAGTCATTAGTGAGCTTTAAAAGGAGGGTGGACATGTTATGATGGGGATGAAAGGTGGATGTAGGTATGTTAAGTACAGGAACAACCACGTGTAGGTCCCCAGCCTCTGTAGCTTCCTTATGTTACTATGCTTATGTAGCACTGCCAACACCACCATCTGCCAGACAGCGTGCCAATAATTCCTCACCAAGACAGCCAGACCCTAAAACTCAACCCTAAACTACCCTTACCACATAAACCACACTACCCACTTACATTAACACCACCACTACCACATTAACCACACCACCTACCCACATTAACAACACCACCTACCCATTAACCACACCACATACCACAATTACCACATCACCTACCACATTAACCACACCACCACCACATAACCACACCATACCAACATTAACCACACCACCTACCACATTAACCACACCCTACCACATTAACCACCACCACCTACCACATTAACCACACCCTACCACATTAACCACACCACATACCACATTAACCACACCATCTACCACATTAACCATACCATCTACCCATTAAACCACACCACCTACCACATTAACCACACCACCTACCACATTAACCACACCATCTACCACATTAACCACACCACCTACCACATAACACCACACCACCTCCCCACATTAACCACACCATCTACCACATTAACCACACCACCTACCACATTAACCAAACCCTACCACATTAACCACACCACCTACCACATTAACCACACCCTACCACATTAACCACACAACCTACAACATTAAACCAACCTACCACATTAACCACACACCTACCACATTAACCAAACCAACCTTACCACATATAACCACACCACCTACCAATTAACCACACCACCGTACCACATTAACCACACCATTTACCACATTAACCACACCCTTACACATAACCACACACCTAACACATTAAAACCACAACCACCTACCACATTAACCACACCCTACCACTATAAGCGTATGCCCAAATTCAGAAAAAGATATTCACTAAAATGATGAAATCACGATGAAATTAAGGGCCTGCGTAAATCTCTTCTGCTTCCACTCTGAATTCTCCATCGAGAGGGAATCTATTTGATGAACTGACAATAATCAAGCAAAGCATGCTAATTGTATTCTTGTGGATGAAAAATGGAGACTGCACTTATATTTGAAGAATTTCTAATCAACTTCACTTTTTTTTTTTTCCCCCCCCCCAAACAAATACTGAAATATGGCGGGGAACAGGAAAACTATGCAGGACGTTGTAGTCTATCCACCCTCTTTCTCAAGACCCTTTTCAAATGCAGCGAGTGATAATTTTTTTACCCAACTAAAGTACATAGAACTTCAGGATTCTCCTTGAAAATAAAACATTACGTGAAAAATACTGCATATATTCATTATGAGGGAACTTGAAAAGATCTTTTAGGTCCCCTTAGAGCTAGGCACTATAGCTTTAGGATAGGAAAGATCGCCACCAGGGCAAACCCTGGGTGGTATCAGGCAAACTATTCCACATCTGGTTAGGTACCATGCAGGCTACACTCAGATCTGAAGAAAAAAGAAACACACGTCTGCAACGCGTGCCAACCCAGCGAAGACCGCGGCGCCAGCCGGCACGGGCTTTCATTCTGGTTTTTGCCTTCATCGAGTCAACACCTGCTGACGTCTCATGTACCACGTTTTCGTTCTAGTTCAGGCGGTATGTGAGCACTGCTGTTTTTTCGTGTTTACGTGGGTGTATGGTGAAGTTTTTACCCATTATGCTTCTAATCCTTCTGTAGGGTTAACGGGACGAGTGTAGTTATTCTTCAACCCTGTTTGGGACCAGCTTGTGTATCAAATTTTTTCAGCTTGGTGTCTGTGTCTGTGAGTGTACGTTTACGCCCCAGGGCGCGGCTTTCACCTTTTTCCCCTGGCCTTCTTCCGCCAGGGCGTCCTGGCCTGACACCTGACGGTTTTCGTCGTTCACCCAGCCAACGCCCCACCCCGCCCGGACCCTCCCAAGGGCGTACGGGGCGTTGGTGGTTCCTGGTCCGCCACGTGGAAGCAGCTACGCCGCACCCCACCTCCGCCCGGACCCTCCAAAGGGCGTAGGGGTGTTGGTAGTTCCCCTGGCCTGCCACGTGTGAGCTGAGATGTGCGGAATGGTTACGCGCTCTTGCTGGTGCCCAACCACACCGCACCCGCCCCGGACCCTCCCATGGGCCGGGAAGGGGAGTTGAGCGGTCCTGGCTGCATGTGACCCCCCACCTCCCCGACACCATCCAACTTTACTGGGGGTCGGGGCAGTGCGTGTGGCGATGCCGGGTGGGAGTTGGGGCTGTTTTCGTGTTGCGTCTAGTCCCTTCCCTCCCACTGTTTTACCCTTCTTTTCCAGCGGATCAATGCGAGGCCAGGCTGCTCGGTGTCCTTAGGTCCGAGGCCACAAGCTTCTGCATCCTCGCACGCCCCGTGCCTTCTGTCGGACCTCTTGCGTCCCGCCACGATTGCCCGGTATGCTGTGGATGGCTGTCGGTTCTATCCATCCCGGAGGGGGGTGTGCCATGCCTCTACGGCGAGGCCTATGATGACCTCAAGGATGGTGGTCGAAGCTTTGAAGTCTCGCCCAAACGCAGACCAATTCCATCTGTCCTGGCGGACGGTCTCTTGGTTCTCGGGCTGGGCCTCGACAAGTCGTCCCTCTCCTCAGTCTCGCCACCTCCCGACCCCCTGCCTCTGCTTCCATTGAGCTCGGCGTCTGATCGTGCTGGACCGGTGGAGCAAGATCTGGCGGTCTCCTCAGTCCCTCACCATGACCGCGACTTCCCAGGTCGAGGACTTGCCGGGTGGGTCGTGGCTCCTACGGCTGGCAGGCGTCTCCTGGGGCCTTCACCACCCTCACTCCTGTGCCTCCGGTTTGTCGGCTTGGATGACTGCAGTGAAACTCCTTCATGGCAGAATGGAGGTCCACTGAAACTCTGGATCCCGTCTCCCTACGGCCGAGTGTCGCAGGTCCCCATCGCCTGCTCCCTCTCACCGGTTGCCTCCTTCTGAGTCTGTGGTAGTCGAGATGACTAACCTGGTGTGCTCCGACGGGAAGAGGATGGCGCCCTCCCGTGCCCAAGAGACGACGGTTCGGGGACTTCCGCCCCCCGGATTCCTGTCCGCCGGGCCCGTCCTAGCCTTTTCTTCTGAGGGCCTTCTATGTGCACTTCCCCTCGTCCGCTGAGGATGCTGCCTTGGGACTCCCTCCTTCTTCCTCCGTCCTGTTTTACCTGGGCCCGATGCCGACGTCGATTGCTTGGTGAGACGGTTGACGGGCGGCTTGTTGCCATCGGTCGTCTGAGGACGGCTCGTGGGGCCCAGGTCCGGACTTGGAGGTGCGTCGCTCGGAGGGCGTGGGACAGAGTCCTACCCTACCGCCGGATTCCTTCTCTCGCCTGGACGCTCCCCCCCCCTTTTCCCATCGAAGCAGCCTGCGGTTATTCGGCGGCCGATTTGGAGGCTCTGGCATCCTTACTAGGCTGAGCCTAGTTGGTCAGGGGACGGATTCCCGTGTTGGAGGGAAGCCAGGAAATGCAGAGGTGGCTTTCTCTCGGGGGCCAGAAAACCGGTTGCTGGATGAAGGCGGCTTGACCTGCCGAAGTGTGGAGAGCGGGTACCACCAGGTGACCCGGGGTCCTTCTCCGTCCTGGGCCCCGATCCGGTTCTCCCGGCCTCTGGTTGGGCGTCCCACGTGTGATGGCTGATTTTCCTCCGGGTGTCCGGCTTTCTGGCCAGGACCTCCCGTGGCGGGCGCAACCGGTGAAGGAGGAGTTCTTTCGCCGGGACTTTCAGGAGCGCAACACGCCGCCCTGTTGACCTCTTCTGGTTGCCTTCTCAGTCAGCTGGCGACTGGCTCTCCCTCCCCGCCGTGGATCACACATCCTCTCCCGGCTCCCCTCCCCGGTCGGATGTCTGTCGGGCTTGTCGACCGCCATGTGTGCGTTCGCGCCTCCCTCCTCCCGACGGTCGCCCTGACATTGACAGGGCCGCACTGCCCGCTTGGCTCTTCGCCGAGGCCTTTCGGGGCCGCCGGAGCTGAGCGACAGCAGATTCTCCGGATTAGTCCTTCTATTCGGAGGTCTTGTCGGAGCTCCTTGCCAGGCAGTGTTCGCCCAATCCCCCCCACCGTTCACTCTGGTGTCTACTCGGCCCCAGACCGTCTCGGCCGTGTGGGTTCGGGAGGGGGTTCCAAGGAGTGTTCGTCGGGGCTCTTTCTCGTCGGGAGGGCAGTCCATGAGCGCTCACCCCGTGTGGATGGCCCCAGGATCCTCGTCGTCCCAGTCGGGTGGGCCTTCCGGGTTCAGGGGCTCTGGGTCTCGGGCCTTTCGCTCGGGGCCCGCTAAGTTCACAAGCCTTCCTCCAAGGGTCGCTCCGCTTCTAGCCTGCATGACAGGGCCTCCTGTCCGGGTTTCGGGCAGCCTGCGGCGCAGCGGAGGTTGGGCCACAGGGTGGTCTGAAAACGGTCTTTCTTGGCCCTGGATGCCCTACCGCCCCTTCGGCGACCTCCTTTCTGGGACGCCTGTCTCCACAGTGCTCGCCGCCAGTGTCGGAACTGCACTCCCCCGGGTAGTGGAGAAGGCGCGGGGAAAGGTTCTTCTTTCCCGCATTTTCATCGTACCCAAGAAGGACTCTTCGAAGGGGCGGTTACTTGGACCTCAGCCGCCTAAACGGATTTTGCGCACCACCGGTTCCGGAGCTGACCTTGGACCCAGGTCCGCCTTCGGCTGAGGCAAGGGGACTGGATGGCGTCCCTCGATCTAAAGGAAGCCTACTGGCATGTCCCCATTCTCTCGGTTCCGGCGCTCCTGGCCCTTTCTAGGTGGGAAGATCGGACACGTGCAGTTCCACCAGACTGCCCTTCGGCCCTTCATCGCTCCGAAGGGTTTTTACGCGCCTCCACCAAGGTGGTGGCTCAGCGGATGGTGTCTGCAGGGGTGAATTGCCTCATGTATTGGACGATTGGCTGGTGTCCGCCCCGTCTCATGAGGTAGCGTCGCATGCTGGACGAGCATTGGGCGTGGCGGGGGAGATGGGCCTAGTCAACAAGGGAAAGTCCGTCCTTACCCCCTCTTCCCCGCATTACCTGGCGCGGCATGCAATCGGGACTCCGTTCGGCTGCGGTCCGCATCTGGGGTAAATGCGGCCAAGCTTCATCAAGCCTCTTCCGGGCCTCGGTGTCCCGTTTTTTGTCAAGGAGCATTGGGGAGGTCCTTCTCGGCTCGCTCACTTCGCCGCAGAGGTCACTCCCTAGGCCGCCTCGTATCGTCGTCTTGTCCGGGTGGTGAACACAGCCGTCCGTGCGACCCGCGACTTGCTCCGGCCCGTCCTCCCTGGCCTCACACTACTGGGACAATGGTTGGTGGAGGCGGTTTTCCGCGTGGACGGGTGCGCTGCCTCCGCCCCCTACGGTCTTCGTGATGTCGGATGCGTCGGACGTCGGGTGGGGCTACCAAATCCTCCGACGGCCGGCAGGGTTTCGGGGGTGGTCCGGGGTGGAGCGCAGAATCCACATCAACGTCAAGGAGCTGCTGGTTCCTCTTCTCTTCTCCGTGATCGAGCCGATCCCAGCTCTCTTGCTTCGAGATGACAACAGGGTCGCGGTCCCTGTCTCGCCCGCATGGGATATCCAAATCCGCCCTTACTGTGTCCCTTTCGGAGCTAGATCTTCGGCCTGGCTTGCCCTTTTCCACCTTCATCTGTATGCAGGTTCCTGCCGGAGTGGAGAATGTGTGGCCGGAGCCCTGTCTCGCTTCCGGGGCTCGTCGTTGGAGTGGCAGCTTTGCCCGGACGCTGCGGCTCTCTGTCGGCGGTGGGCACTCCGGAGGTGGACCTCTTCGGTCCCGCCGCTCTGCCAACTACAGGCCTTTTGACGAGGGGGGACCGGACAGCTGCGGGAGGCCCTGGAACGCCCTCACGGAAGACTGGAACAGGTGGCGCATTTTTACCGTTCCGCCTCCCTTTTTTTGCACCAGTGTCCTCCTGAAGGATGCCAACAACTGCGTTCCTACAGGGGCAAGGTGACCATGGTGGCTCCTCTACTGGCCGGCGCAACCGTGGTTCTCCGAACTTGACGGCCTGGTGTCCTCCCCTGTTCACTCTAGGGGGGCCCTGCTTTGTTGGAGGAGCTCCCGACAGGCTTCTTTCCACCTTGAAGCTACACGCCTGGAGTTACTCCGTACCTCTCTCCGTCGGACGGTCTCGGACGCGGTAGCGGAGACTATTGGCGGCTCTTCGACCGTCCTCTACGAGACAGTCTCAGTCTCACGGGAAGGCCTTTCATCGTTCCTCAAACTCAAGGGCCTCCGCCGGACGCCTCTGAATCGGTTGTACTGGATTTCCTCTCTTTCTTGGCCACGACCGTGGAGTCCTCCGCTACTCTCTCCACTCACTGGCGGCCCTGGCTGACCCCCTCAAATACGGCTGGGTTTGTCCTGGCCGGCGTTCTGTGGACCCGTGAAGAGGGGTTGTTCACAAAAACCCCCTCCCCGTCGTCCTGGCCCCTTTGGTCCCTGAAGAAGGTTCTCCGGTTCCTGAGGGCAACCAGTTTGGGCAGACGCTGCCGGACCTCGCTCCTTTCAGGACGGCCTTGTTCCTGGTGGCCTGGCTACAGTGTTTCGGGCTTCGCAGCTGAGGGCGCTGACCCGGTTCCCCCAGTGGACGACCTTCTCGCGGGACGTTCCGCTGTCTCCCTCTCCCTCTGGCCCCAAGGTGCGGGGTAAGAACGAGCGCAGGATCCACCGTCTCCAACCGTCGTCGTTTCCGGCTTGGTCTGCTGGGGACGCCCGCAACCCCTTGTGCCCGGTTCGCGCTCCGGTGTTACCTGATGCTTCCGAGCTCTGGCGTGTGACCTTGCAGTTCCTGTTCCAGCGATCCGGTCACTGGTAGTCCCCTCACCACCAGGGGGATTGCCGGCCGGCCTCCGGGGCGTCATCGAGTCGGCGGATCCGGTCACGCCCCTCGCGCCCATGACGTCGGGGTGTTGCTTGCGTCTCTGGCTTCCTCCGAACCCATTCCTGGAGGGGTACGGGAAGGGGGACAGTGGAGTTACGGCCTCGTGCTGCGTGGGCTCGTTACCTGTCCCACTCCGTGCGTGGACTTCCCCTGTGTTGCCCGGGGACTAACCTCCGTCCGGAGGGGCTGGGGTGGTGGACGCCGGGCCTCCCCTTGATGTGACCGCCTTGATTCTGGTGAGCTATACTAGCGGTATCGTTTGTTTCTTGTGCAGTTGCTCTGCATCCCCCGGGGGTTCGGGGGCTTTCTTGTCCCCGTCTCCAAAGTGGCAGGTAGCCTAGTGCACTAGCTTAAGGGGACCTAAAGGACGGCTTGAGAAATATGAAAAGCCTATTTTTGGGTCCCTGGACAGAGCTAGTGCACGGCCTTCGGCCTCCCACCCTTCCTCCACCAAGTTTTCATGCCCCTCTCCCCGGGGATGCTTATGGGATGGTATGATAAGCGGCCGGCTGGCGGCTGCTGTCCTCGGCTGGGTGGGCACAGCGTTGCCAGACGGGTTCTTTTTCTTTCAGATCTGAGTGAGCCTGCATGGTTTACCTAACCAGATGTGGGAATTAGGTTGCCTGTATTACCCCAGGGTTTGCCTGGGGGCGATCTTTCCTATCTAATAGCTTAGTGCACTCGCTCTGTCAGGGACCCAAAAATAGCTTTTCATACTTCAAAAGCCGTCATCTCACAAGACTGAACATGAGGATAATATATATAATATATCTATATATATATATATATATATATATATATATAATATATATATTATATATATATATATATATATTATATAATATATATATATATATAATATATATTATATATATATATAACTTCGATATATATATATATATATATATATATATAGACATAATATATCTATATATATATATATATATATATAGATATTATATATATTATAATATATATATATATCTATATATATATATATATATATAATATATATTCCTCAGTTCAAAGCTCATGTGCTGTGAGGATGCGGCTTTGAAGTATGAAAAGCCATTTTGGGTCCCTGACAGAGCTAGTGCACAGCTATGAGGTAGGAAAGATCGCCACCCAGGGCAAACCCTGGGTATACAGGCAACCTATTCCCACATCTGTTTAGGTAACCATTGCAGGCTACACTCAGATCTGCAAGAAAAAGAAATAACACCACGTCTGGCAACGCTGTGCCAACCCAGCCGAGGACCGCGGCCCGCCAGCCGGCCCGGCTTATCAGAACCATCCCAATAAGCATCCCCGGGGAGAGGGGCTGAAAAAACTTGCGTGGGGAAGGAAGGGTGGGAGGCCGAAGGCCGGTGCAACTGCTCTGTCAGGGACCAAAAATAGGCTTTCATACTTCAAAAGCCGTAATTTGAGGTCCCCTTCGAGAGTGCACTAAGCTACCTGCCACTTGGAGACGGGGCAAGAAGGCCCCCCGACCCCGCGGGGAGGCAAAAAGAGCAACTGCCACAAGAACAAAACGAACCGATAGTATTACTCACCAGAATCAGCGGAGACATCAAAGGGGAGGCCCGGCGTCACCACCCAGCCCTCGGACGGAGGGAGTCCAGGGCAACACAGGGGAAGTTCCACGCGGAGGGCGACATGTAACGAGCCACGCGAAGCACGAGGCCGTACTCCACTGTCCCCCTTCCCGTACCCTCTCCAAGGAATGGTGTGCGAGGAAGGCCAGAGACGCAGCAACACCCCGGACGTCAGGCGGAGGGCGCCGGACCCGGATTTTTTTTCCCCCGACTCGATGACGCACCTGAGCCGGCCGGCAATCCCCCTGGTGGTGAGGGACGACCAGTGACAGGATCGCGGAACAGGAACGAGGTCACACGCCAAGAGCTCGGAAGATCCAGGTAACACCGGAGCGCCGAAACGGGCACAAGGGGTGTGCGCGTCCCCAGCAGACCAAGGCCGGACGACGACCGGTTGGAGACGGTGGTCCTGACGCTCGTTCTTACAGACCTTGGGCGAGAGGGAGAGGGAGACAGCGGAACCGTCCGCGAGAAGGTCGTCCACTGGGGGAAAAACGGGTCAGAGGCCCTCAGCGAGAAGCCCGAAACTGTAGGCAGGGGCCACCAGGAAACAAGGCCTTCTGAGGGAGGCGAGAGGGTCCGGCAGCGTCTGACCCAAACTGGGTTGCCCCTGCAGGAAACCGGAGAACCTGCTTCAGGG
>JACEEZ010001880.1:0-12500 GCA_016584305.1 Chionoecetes opilio
ATATATCCATTTTTTTCTAAGTAATAACCCATCTAAATCTGTAAATCTAATGTTTGCATTTGAAAAATTTACGGGCTACGGGAATAGCATGTTTCAGAATAATTTTTAATTTTCCATACTATATTCATTTGGCAAGGAAAATATGATAGTCGGGCAAAGTACCCCCCCTTTCCCCCCCCTTTAGGACAATTTGTAGTGATGTTTTTCTTTTAGCTGGGTCCCTCAGCTAGCAAATTTTTCCTGTTTGCAAAAAATTTTTGGTGGGGTTGGCCGCTAGGGCGTTACCATGGTAACGGTTATTAACATTTGGGGAAAATACCCTATTTAAATTTAACCCATAAAAACTAATGGTAAACATCTTAAATTGTTTTTTTGATTTCCCGGGTTTTTTTGATTGCAATTAAATTTATGGTTTTAAAGGTTGCGGTCATGCATAATTGACCGGTTCCATAGCACATGGGCAAAAAAAAATTTGAGTAAAAGTAAATATATCTAACAAAAACCACACCAAACAAAAACATTTGTAAATCAATTAAGGGCAAAGCAAGCGCAGCCTACTTTAAACCCTCCTCCCCTCTACCTCTTCATCCCCAAATTTACATCTTATAAATGATGTACAAAAACCTGGGTATCCAGATCATCGTCATCCTCGTCCGGGTCACCTTCGCTGTTAAAACTATTCCCGCAGTTTTTTGGGCCAGCGTTTCTTCCTGGGCCTTTTGTATTCCATCGGCATTTTTGTAAACCAAGCCATGGTTTTGGAGGGCCTTTGTAGTTCGGGTAAGCAACATCCGCTTGGTTCCACATGACGTTGGTAGTTCACTCTGCCACATCATCTGAGGGAGGATCTGCAGGGGAGCGAAGCTAAGATCTATGCCATGTCCTGGATAACGCGGTTCCGTGGTGTGAAACTGCAAGACATTGTAACCTCAGTTTGTTGATGCCTTTGATCCCGGGAATTTGGGCCCATACAAGAGAAAAGGGAAAGCCTCCAGATCGTCAAATGTCCTTGAGTGGGATAGAACTTGTGAAAAATTGTGAAGACAGGAATGTAATGGGGTTTTTTTTTCAGCAAAGGAGAGGTCCCACCCTATTTTTTACCACGAAGGTTCAAATAAGATGAAAAACAATAAAGGGTTGGTACAAAGTAATTACCATAATATAAATCATTTTGTTTCCTGCAGATGCCAGCACGTGCATGCGAGTGCAACTCCCCGATGATTCGCTGCCAATTACGGCGAACCAATGTTTCCCGGGACCATGCTCACTTCATGAGGGTTTGTATGGTCTCTTTTGTTAGCCCCACAGCATTTCGAGAGTTGGGAAATAAACCATTCACATTCATTCCATTTTTTCTGAAGAAGCTCCATCGCGCCTGGATTGTGGTGTGGAAGGGTTTGAGAAAATTTAAAGTACACGTTTATCCTTGCATGTTTGGCTTCCAAAAGAAGAGAGGGTACATTTCATGCAGACAGCCCCGTGAGGGTGAGGGCGTTTGCCTTGGGACCCCAAAAAAACGCAAAGGACCCTCCTTTTCCATGTAGCCAATCCAAACTGTGCAGTTTTCCCCTTTTTCCCTGCGAAACTTTCCCTGTATTCCTCATACTTTTGCATCCATTCCTTCCATTTTGGGGGTTTTTCTTTACAGGGACACTTCTCCTTGCGGTGTTTTTTCAAAAATGGAATCAATTTATTTTTTCCTCCCAATGACCAACCCCTTACCCTGAAAGGAAGCCAAAAGCAGCTGGGCTTCAAAAAATATTCTGATACATACCTCGCCCATTGTTGTTTCCCATTCATGACCTTTTCGATTGACCCCCTTGCACTTATGCGATTGAACTACAACTTCCTCAAATCCGCTTCCTTCATGTCTTTCCTATGGAACCTATGAAGCACATGCCCTAGGGGAATGCCTATTCGAAAAATGACATTGTGGGAAAGTCGGAATGTCCACAATATTTCGAGCCTTCTTGGCAGCGCAAGATCGAATGTGATAATTTTTGTGCCTGTCCAAAAAGGGCAGACCTTCCTGTGAGGGCTTTAAACATGCATCACGGTGCATTGTCACTGATAGGAGCATTTTTTTTTGGGGGCATGATTCCACGGGGAAAGCGGTAGCGGAGCGGTTAGAGTCCCGATGGTGTTTTCGTGACCCGAGTTCGATCCCCGAAAAACCCAAACCTTTCTGCACCGTTTGAGTGGGCCCAAAAACACCACTGCCCTGCCTATCCTTACCTTCGACTCGAGTGATCAGGGCCAGGGGGGGGATGAGCCCCACAGGGGTCACTATAAGAATCCTCCTGCGCCCCCAAAGGGGGGACCAACCTCAAACCCTCAATGAACCCCCAGAGCCTACCTCCGACCCTGGGTCACACAAACCTAAAAAGGGGGTAAGGCACAAATGTAAAAAAAAAAAAAAAAAAAAAAAGTTGTTTTTTGTCGTCACTTTATTCCATAAGCGAGATCCAACTCCCCAAAATTTGGGATGTTTTTCAAATGCCCTTTGGTAAGCTCTCACAGCACCCCATCAATCACATCTTTGATATCAGAAATAATTTTTTTTGTTTAGGCTCTACGGGCCAAAATTTTACTACAAAGGGTGGGTTTAGCATGTTTCTTGGCATAACATGGTTCCATAACTAGAATCTTCTGTCACCGATCTCTTCTTTGTGTCTAGCAGTGGCAAGTACGTGTTCAAATTCACACTTGGCTGACCGATGACTGTTTCTTGAATCACAAGCCCATGGGATGAGTGTGTCGTTCAGCGCCAAGATGCAGTTTCTTCATTGAGGTGGAAGTTGTCCCAGCAGAAATGTAGCACTTCGTTGCTTGCGTCTTGATGTCTGGTGGAATAGACTATCATGGTATTTGATGGCCATGTGGATTGCAGTGAGGATTTCTAGTAGCCTTGAATTGACAGACAGTGGCCAAACCTGTTCAGTAGCTTCACTATGTCTGCTCTCCCTGTCAAGTGCCAGACCGACATTCCAAGAAGTATGTTGTTAGATGTCATCCTATTGCCTTTTGTCACAGCATATATTATGTCACGGCCAATAGATACTACTCTACGTGTGTTATCAGCAGACAGTTCATCCATCCTCTTGCCAACAAGAAGTGCAGAAAGGAAATTGGAAAGGTGCTCCGGTGGAAAGTCCCATTCCTTGAGTTCATTGCCTGACGTTAGGTAATGGGCCATGGGAAAATCAGAAGCCTCGCTGTTGGCAGCTATTATGGTTCTTCACAAGAACATGGCAGATTCTTCCAAACGCCTGCTTTCTGATGCAGCAGTCTGAAATGCAATTTCCACTGCTTGACCTGATTGAACATGTGTTGAATAGATTTCACAGTGTGGTAATTTGGTTGCCAGAATTAACTTTGTCGCCAAATGTTCTTCTAATTTTGTCCTTGAGTTTGTCGTTTTTGTAGTTTGGATTGTAGTGTTCTGGATTTTTTGCTGCATAAAGAGCAAATATTTCTCCTTCAGCATACCAAGTCGCTCCACATTGGAATTATTGGATGATACTCTCATTGATGATAATCTGAATGTACTCAAATGCAGCTGCATGGGCGACGTTTTGTCATTGGCATCTCATCTCCACGAACTTGTGTTGAATTCCGCTCATCCTCGTGTGTGAAAGCTATAACAGGAGCGATGATAGTATGCCTCTCTTGCTACAAGATCAGTCTCATTCACCTTTCACCTCTATGACTCTTGGCATGTCATAATCAGGGATAGGTTAGGCTTTCTCCTTTATCAGATTACTGGCTGATGATGTTTCGCACTTGGAAGGGTTTCTTCTTCCCTTTTCTCTTTTTCCTTGATTGTTGAAAAACAGACATTGATCCCTGGGTTTAGCAGTATACTTGAAAAACATGACACGTCCCCTTTTCAAATGATGGTGTGAAAAACCATCAGTGTCATTTGTTCCCTCACGTTTCAATTGTTTGGAACATTTGTGAATTTCTGATAACATAATCTGTGATATCCAGGCACATGGTTCAGGTATTCATCAGGGAATATCCTTTATGATGTGGCCATGTGTCTCAAAATCTGATCCGTGCTTCTTGCGAAAATTACATGCATCTTTGATCTTTCCATAACTTGTCTCTGTTAGAGTGTGACTTTTGAAGTCCCTTTTGTGTTACAGCAATGTATGATGCACGTCAGGACAACATCTCTTTTTGGTTTTCAGCTTCCTTTTCTTGCCCCCAACTTCAAGGGTCCTTCATCTCCATATCTTCCACCAAATGACATATGTTCCCTTGGCTGCAATTCTGAAATGGGTGAATTATGTAAACTTTACGGACAACAATAACATAAAGGGAAATTTTCACTTATCACTACTATGATTATTTGTACCTCAAGTTAACTATGAATTATTGCAGGCACACCCACCACCAATTTAATAGCAAAAAGGCAGATTTTGATAGCTAAGTGTCCTAGGTAACAGAACAACTCCATTTATAATTGTTCAAGACACAAATTTTATATTTTTATTGATTTGTTATAAATTATTTCACAAACATTAACTTTTTTAACATCTTTTCCAAGAAAAGGCCATTTTTTGTACTGATCGAGACCTCAAATGACTCCAATTTTATTGCAATCAACGGGGAGCTGAAAATACATACAACTAGGAAATAGACGTCCACACTAAAGATGTGGAACGTGTCCAAGTTCGCACAGGATAAAAACTAAATTTTTAAATACCCTTACCTTAAAATACTTTTTAATTACAACCTGACCTAACCCAACCTAACCTTCACCATCCCCTTCTTTGATTTTCTTAACTTTTTACAAAGAAAAGAAAAGTGGTTGAATTGTTCTTAAAAAAAGTTAAAAAACTAAGTTTTTAAAAAAATGGTGTGGTGATGGCGGTGGGTGGTGGGGTGGTGGGTGTGGTGGTGGTGGTGGGTGGGGGTGGTGGTGTTGATGGGTGGTTGTTTGTGGTGGGTTTGTGGGGGTGGTTTGATGGTGATGGTGGTGTTGGTGTTTGGTTTGGTGGTTGGTGGTGTGGTGGTGTGTGGTGGTGGTGGTGATGGTGGGTTTGGGGGTGGTTTGGTGGTTGTGGGTTTGGTGTGGTGGTGTGTATGTGGTTGTTGTGGTGATGTGGTGGTGTGGTGATGGTGGTGTTGGTGGTTTTGATGGTGGTGTGGGGGTGTGTGTGGTGGTGATGGTGGTGGGGGGGGTGGGGGTGGTGGTGGTTGGTGGTGTGGGGGGGCGATTGTGATGGTGGTGGTGGTGGTGGTGAGGTTTGGTATTTCATAATTGTTATATGCGAATATTGAAGCTCGCTTCGCTCGCTTTTGGGGGAATTACACGGGTTTTATTCTACATTTTCTTTCCTCCTGTCTGTACCCACGGCTGCAAGGCATATTTAACATTTTAAAACACACCCTACCACGTATATAACACCACGCTAACCCTAAATAAACCTATAACGGCATTAGAAACACGAGTTATAGGGTTATATGAGGCCTAACACAAGCCCCGGCCTGCCTCCTCGGCTTGCTCAGACACTGCTGTTGTGAAGCTACGAACACATTTTATTTCCACTGCACTAATGCACTTCTTTCGCCACTGCACTAATGCCGCCAGGCACGTATATTACGATTTTAGCATAAATGCTAAAAACTCGCTTCGCTCGCTTGGACAATGAGTTAAGAGAAAGAAATATAACTTTCTGTGCCAAATGTCTTCTTTTGCGCCTGTATCTTTCTTGCCTACAAAGTCACAAGAAGAAAAGAAGAATTCGTGGAAACGTTTTACAAGCCTATATGACACCTGATTTCGGCTAAAATAGGTGTCGGCGAGCTTGGACAATGAGATGGGTTACAATTGTGTTTTCATGGTTTGTTTAAATTACAATATAGCCCCTCTAAGACATTTTCTAAAATCCAAAATTTCTTGATCCGTTACCATTGTAACGGCCTAGCGGCCCAACCCACCCCAATTTTCAAGGCAAAAAAGCAGATTTGATAGCTGAGGGTTCTAGCTAAGAAAAAAATCATTTAAAATTTGGCCTGGGGGGGGATCTTTTCGGTTTTTGGCCCAAAGACATAGGACCATGTATACCCGGACTGCGCACGAAAATCGGGGCCCCCGCACAAGGGGCTGAAATCAGAGGGCCGCGGGCTCATTATATTATATATATAATAATTTTTTTATATATATAAAAATTTTAATTTTTTATAATATAATAAACGGACTTAAGATGGTTTTTCAGAATATATTCTTAATCTTCTAAATTTTTCATAATTTATCAAATAAAAAACGAAAAGCTAAAAAAAATTCGGAACTTAAAAAAACATGCATTTAAATTCCTTAACCTTTCATTTTAAAACTTCGGTATTTTATATGAAGGGGATATTTTAACGCAATTTTTTACCCCTTGGGGTAATTTCTTATCGAAAAAATGAAAGATAAATTGGGGTTTAAAAAATAAAATCATCAAACGGGAAATTTCCCGATTGATGATATTTTTATTTAGTCAACGCTAATTTAAAACATGGTCTAATTCATTTATCAGAAAACTAAATAATAAGTAAATAAAAAACCCTCATCAATGGGGAAAAATTACCCGATTGATGATTTATTTATTTATTTAAACGCTAAGTTATGCATGGTTTTAATTAATTTATCAATAACGAAATATAGCAATGGAAAGCTAATAAAATTGCGCTTCTTTTGGGATACCCTTCATGAAAAAAAGTTGACTCGCAAAGTTTTAAATGGCGAAGAGTTAAGTGAATATTAAGTTCATGCATATTTCTTCATAGTCGCGTAATGGAATTTCTTTACGTGTTTTACTGTTTTTTATTTGATAATATTATAAACAAACATTTACGAAGATTACAGTATATCATATATATTTGATAAAACAGTTCTTTTGATAGTCCATAGACCTCTATATCTCTTTCTTGGCGCCCCGCAGGCCCCATGCAGCCCCGCAATTCAAAACATTGTCGCGTGAAACCAGTCCAGGTATACAGTGGTCTATGCCCATGGGGCTATGATTAGCTTAGTCCGGTAACTCCACTTCCCCCTGCGGGCGATCCACTGTTGAGGGCGGGAAAATTTTACATTATTGTCCTTTTTTACAACCTACTTGTTTTTTTCATTGGTGCTTGTCATATACCATCCGAATCGTAAATTGGTGCGTTTTCTGTGAGACAAGTGAATGAAAATTCATATAAACAAATTATCGGAATAATAGGTGATTAAAAAAGAAAAAGGGAAAGCGATAACATGTTTAATACCATTTTATTTTGCTCCATTATATCATTCCTAGTTATAAGCTTTAACTGTAATCAAATTTATATTCAAGATAATGAAGACTATTCAGAAGAAGTGGTATATTCATTTTCTTAATATTTAATCTGTAGTTTTGATAATACCGTGTAGGAGTACAATATGGCGTGTGGGCCAGAGCACCTTTCTGTGGCCTGCACGTAATCAAGAGCCCGAGCCACTTTCCTAGTCGCATATTAACCTGCTGTCCACCCAGAAGACACGTCGACCTCTTGTACTTCTTACAACTGCATTATAAACGACCAGAAATATTTAGGAAAACTGAACTTACTATTCATATTCCCAGACACATTAATACCATATCATTAATATAATTAATTATGTAAGCTTATCCCAAAAATTAAGATGCTGGGAGCAAAATAAATTGTGGCATAAGCATTTTTTTTTTTCCTCACTCTCCTTTTTTTACTTCACTCTCTATTATTCCTATAATTTTTTTATTTGTATGTAATTTTTGATTTACTGTCTTCAGAATCGCCCACTTTTTCGATTCTGATGGTATAGTAAAACACTACCAATGCAAACAATAAGTAGTTGGTCAAACATGACATAATGTAAAAATGTTCCGTCAAACAGTGGATTGCCGCGCCGGGGGAAGTGGAGTTGCCGGGACCGCACATTTTCCCTAACGCACACGGCGTTCATGCAGAGCCGCTATGAAAGTGCCAGTGTAGTGCAATAATGTCATTTTTTCTGTGTTCGTTCATATCTGTCATTATTTGTCCTCCACACATGCTATTCACTTATTTCTACCTGACGTATGTATTAACTACTACTAAACCTGACCTACAACAATGCACGAAACCCATTTACTACTGCCATGAAATAAACAATTTATAATATAAAATACTGTTTTTTTGAAGATAGTTTTTACTCCACTTTCCAAATTGTCTACTATAACAAGATTTCTTTTTTATTGTTGTGAAGGGTCCTAAGGTTTTTCTTTCTTTTAACCTTTGCTTATGGTAAAACTTTTATGTACAAGGCTTTTTGGTGTCCAATGTAATAGGTTAAGGCAGAGGTGGGCATTATTTTTTAAATACATGGGTATTTAAATACGTATTTAAATACATTTGGTGTATTTATAAATGTATTTATAAATACATTTGGGGTTATCGATGAATTTAAAAAATACAGTATGTAATGCAATTGTATTTAAAACAAACATCTTTATTATTTAACAAAAACTTTAAAGTAATACTTATTCATCATTAATTTGCTATAAAAACCAAAACCCCCGCAAACCCCGCCCAATATCAAGCAAAAACACCCTGATCTTAGCAGTGAAAACCTAACCTGTGTTTCCACTTGCAAGGACATTTTCTATTTTAAGAAAATTTAGAGCCTCAAGAAGGAAATTTCTAAGGACTAAACGCAAATCAAGGAGTCCTTAATAAGAAGATGAATTTTTTTTTTTTTTTTTTTTTTCTTTCAGGAGACTTTCTTTCTCGCTAGAGGATATGTAGATTAAAGTAAATAAATAAGCCAGGAGGTGAGAGCTATAATTACAACTTTATTTTATTATATTTTGCCCATTTGCACAAATGATGACTAAAAAGAAAAAATTATCTAGATCCTGTGCTAATTTTTTCTTATCCATATTACATATCTATAGCATCTAATCTAACCACTACCGCATAAACCCGCACATATTCCATAATCTAATAGCAATTAGAATAAGCAAATCTACCGAGCAAGGATATGGAGAATTTGGGGAGGGAAGGGGCGTGCGTGTGTGCGAGGTGTTGGTTGTAATGGAATAGTTGGGTGCGGCGGGCAGCGGGAGCCACAGGGAAAGAGGAGGTAGGGCTCTAGCGACTTCAGTTTCCTGTCCGCTGTCTATAAACACCGATTAAGCGGTGTTGTGGCGATTTATGTTTCATTAGTCCATAGTATTCGGTGTGTGGGACATCCCCCAATTATATAGGTATTTAGCTCCAAGATTTACACGCGGGAAGTGTTGCAAGCGCGTCGTATGAATAATGCAACTCGAACGTTATGTCCAGTGTTGTGTGGGGATTATACACGCGATTGTTTTGATAAATTATCAACAGGAATGGCGGCGGTTATAGGCATAAATAAATTTGTCTAGTTGATTCGAAATCACCGGAAATTTAATTTTCTAATTTTTGTGCTCTGGAATTTTATATTGAATAAGTGAATACTTTTCGAAACTTGATTGTGGATATTGTTTGTAGTGTGAGGTGTGTGTATTTAATGTATTTACAAATTTATTTAAATACTAATGTATTTTAGTATTTAGGGACTTAAATCATTCGTAAAATTTTATATCTGGGTTTGGTGAAATTTAAAGAATATATAAATAAGCCCATGTATGTTAGTATTTATATTTGAAGCATTCATGTATTTTAGCCCCAGCTCTGCGTGGATTGGTTAGTTTAGATTTCAGTTATGTTTGGTTTTGGTTAATGAATACGTTTAGGTAATGGATAAGGCACGAACCGTTTAGATTTGTTTTAGGTTATATTTAGGTTATGTTTAAGGTTTGGTTGATTAATGACAGATATGACGAACACTATTTCGCCTACCTGGCCCAGTTCATTTTGGCTGCACCAAACGCGTGTGCGTTTGGGAAACAGTGCTGCCGGAAAGAGCTATCCAAGAGTATCCTTGCCGAACGGAATATAGTATACACATAGTTATAAAGTTTAATGCTGAAGTGGTCCACAGGGGGGCGAAAATTGAACCACTCGCTATAATTATGTAATCACCCTGAGATCCTGACGAAATATGAATGTTTCTGTCCGATCATGGACAAACGTATGATTGTCAAGAATGTCCTTTCCTAGTCTGGAAAGGCTGAGGGATATTTTCACGACCAGGAAAGATATATGGTTGCCGCGTAGCTCTTCGCCAATACCATCGTTATCAGCAATCCACAGGAGCCCGAGAACTCAGACGCTCACCAACCACAACCACTCCAGCGGCCACATTATGTTCTGCATTAAAAATGAGTGAAGCAAAATTAGTCTTCAATAAAGTTTAGTTGCTATCCGAAAATCTAAGGCAGCAACCATTTGCAAGGGGGCTCACATTGTCCCCTATGACTCACACTTGCTGTAGGATCAAGCGACGAGCTGACAGTGTTGGATGCCAGCCGCCTGGCATACTTCTGACTAGTAAAGTATGAAGGCAGGTGCAAGCACGACGAACAACCATAATCTAGCGCCGTCCCAAGTGATCGCCCAAACCAAAGCGTGAGGGGCAGCAAAAACCCCCCACGGATCTAGCTTCAACCTGGTCAGGCCGCTTAGTATTTTGAAGTTTGCACTCCCGTCATCACTGAGTGATCAGCAGCTTCTATCGCACGGGACGATTAGGAAAGGGGCCTGGTGCGAAGTCTTGCTTTTCCTGTGTTAATTTGATAGGCTTGTGGTGTTATCTTTAGGGAAATATAATTATATTCTTATATAACTCACATTTTTTAGAGATTTTTATATTAAGACTTTACTATTGGAAATAATGTTTTTAGCCTGATGATGCCAAATAGTTAGGCGAACTGTTGTTCATAAGTCTCACACATGTGGATAAGTACTATTTATGTGCCCTGAGAGCCAGCAAAATTGAATTCACCACCTGACGTTATAGGTATGTATATATGATCATATATATATATATATATAATATATACTATAAATGCTATATAACATATATTATCATATATATATATATAGATCTATCTATATATCAATATGATATACATGCATACATCTTATCATATATATATATCTATCTATATATCATATATATAATTATAGTATATATTATATATATATATATAGTATTCATATACATAATATATATATATATATATATATATATATTTAGTATCGAAATAATATATATGTATATAGATTTTAATATATATATGTATATTATATACTATATTATATATATATATAATTCTATATTCTATATATATATATATACTATATATATATAATAATATAATATTATATATATATATATATATATACTATATCTATATCTCTATATATCTATCACTATACACATCTCGCTATATAACAGACTCATAACACAAAAACAATGTCTACTATATATATATATATCTGTTATATAGCATATTTAATATATATATATTTTATATATTATATATATATATATTTATATATATATATATAATATATAGTTGATTTTCTTGTAGATTCCTCATTGAAGTTTTTCAGGGTGACGAGACACTCGGTATACTTGGGGTTGTTTAATGCAACGTTTCGCAAGGCACTTGGCATCATCGGCTAAAAATGTTACATTTACTATATTGGTTAGATTGCTAAAAGCGAACATCTAAAAAAATTAATTCTAAGAGAACAATAAAAATATTCCTACATTTTCTAAATTACTAACTATAAATACAATATAATTTGTACTTAACGGACCTTGGTGTGTATGCTGTCTGCGTGTGGTAGAGGACTGAATGACCACTGTTTTGTGGGTGAACATTTCAGCTTGTGTGGGGCGATCGCCCGAGAGTGCGGGCAATCGAAACCGTGGTAATCATTTGAGTATATGTAGTTGTTTTTGTAAATGACTGGTTTTAAGATCAGGGGACCAAGTGCTTGTGTGTATAGTTCTAATAATTTAGTGGTCACATGGAGTAGTGGGGTGCCTTGGATAGGATATGAAGTCTTCATAGAAAAAGGGTGGATTCTAATCAAGTGGTGTGAGCGGATTGCAGATTGCGAGGTGAAGAACATAATTTAAATAGATTTACAATAATTTATGATTCAAAGTTCTAGCTGTACCGCTAGATACGTCGCGAGAACGACAAGGAATCTAACCCTTAGGCTTTCTGAGCATAAAGGTGTTTCTTCTTGATCTTCTCTGCACTTACTGTCGACCCATTCTTCACTTCGCAATCTGCAATCCGGCTTCACATACTCACATGATTTTTGATCACCCTTTTTCTATGAAATGACTTCAGTATCCTATCCAAGGCACCTACCCTAGTGACACTAATTATTAGAAGCTATACACATCAAGCCTTGTCCCCTGTCTTAATAACCAATTCATTTCCACAACAACTACATATACTCAAATGATTACCACTGTTTTTCGATTGCCCGACTCTCGTTCGATCGCCCCACACAACTGAAAATGTCACCCCAAAACCAGTGTTTCATTCATCCTCTACCAACTCAGACAGCAT
>JACEEZ010001880.1:17500-32708 GCA_016584305.1 Chionoecetes opilio
ATTATACCCATCACCCCCACCCATTCCCTCACCCTTACCCCTCACCCCCCACCCCTTCACTCACCCATTACCCATCCCCCCCCCCTAGTTCCCTTCACCCATCACCCACACCCCAACCCTCATCCCCACCCATCACCCCCACCCATTCACTCAAACCATCACCCCACACCCATTACCCATCACCCCACCGTTCACATCACCCATTACCCATCACCCTACATCAAGGTTTCCTCAATTCTCCACCCCCTTTTGTTCACAATTATCGCTACTAGGCTGCTAAAAAAGAAGACAAAATGAGTCGGATCATCTCATAATTGGGGGGGCTTAAACCTTCCCCTGGTCACCCGTTTTCCAAAAATAGTGCCATATGAGGTGATTGGGGCAACGGGGGCCGGAAACCTATACCAGAGCACACAACAACACCACCACACAGACATACCAAAGTACTTATCGGGCTTATATTTACCGATTACCACCCCATCACCCCCCACCTATTCCCTCACCCCATCACCCATCACCCCCAACCCATCACCCCCACCCATTCACAATCACCCATCCCCCACACCCATAAATAACCCATCACACCCCACCCATTCACTCACCCATTAACCCATCACCCTACATCAAGGTTTCCTCAATTCTCGCAATCCCACTTTTTTTCACAATTATCGCTAATAGGCTGCTAAAAAAAAAAAAAAAAAAAAATTGATAGGGGGGGGGGGGGATCAATCCATAATTTTGGGGGCTTAAAACCTTCCCCTGGTCAACCGTTCCAAAAATGTTCATATGAGTTTGTTGCGCCACGGGGGGGCGGAACTATACCCCACCACACCCCACACACACACACACACACACACACACACACACAGACAGACAGACAGACAGAGAGACCACTTTTGCTTTATTTATTTGTTACCCATCACCCCCCACCTAATTTCCTCAGCCATCACCCATCACCACCCCCACCCATTCACGATCACCCATCCCCCACACCCATTACCCATCACCCCACCCATTTCACTCACCCATTACCCATCACCCTACATCAAGGCTTCCTATTCTCGCAACCTACTTTTGTTTTCATAATTCTCCGCTAATAGACCTGCTACTAAAAAAGAAAAAAAAAGGATCGGATCATCTCCTAAGTGGGCTTATGACCTTCCCCTGTCAACTCTGATTCCAAAAATGTGCCATATGAGTGTTTGGCCGCCACGGGGGGCGACCCTATACCAACACACACTACACACACCCAGACAAACACACTTTCGCTTTTATTAATATAGAGATCGATAGAATTGTATAACTAATTTTATCCTCTAATTAACAGGAGATCCTGATAGACGAAGAAAGGTGTTGTGTTGTGTGTCTGTATGTATGTCCCGTCGCCGACGCCACGCCGCACACCCTGCAAGACGGAAGGTTTAGGTACCTCTTCTCTCGCTCCTCGTCATCAGTCCAGCCAGTATGAAGTCTTAATATCTGTAAAGTGACTGGCCTCCAGGTTCGAAAAGACAGCTAAGAAAGAGTCCAGTAGTCACTAGATCATTCTAGGCTACATTCAAGACAAATACAAATCACATGGGGGATGAAGAACAGGAAGGATTGTTTAGACATGCAGATTATTACCTCTGCCGCCGGGGTACCTAAGTTTTCTGGGGCTGCGAACACGATTTGAAAATAATCAATTCGTGCTTAAGTGGACCACCCTGATTGCAAATAAGAAACTTACCTCAAACGATTGAAGATAGAAAGTGCTATAACAACATTAGCCGCCGAAACGGGCAGGCAAGGCATGTTATCTGTTACAGACAATTAGAAGAGCTAGACGATTACGACGCTTATGTTCGGTGTTCAGACGGGCACTTCTGAGAAAAGTTGACCAAGACCCCTCCGTGCTATGTTTAAAATGCTGTGCACTTTAAACGTCCTGCCTCACAGCCAGTTACAGAGTAATGTTGGCATAAGCTTGATCTGTGGGGGAAAGGATATGGAGAAACGCTCAGGGCCTCCGAGTGGACACTGCCACTGGAGCGGTTGACCAATGTCGTAAACAGCTAGTAATCTAAATTAATCCTTATGTTCTCGAAAATTTTAAGTGATGTGAATGACGATACAAGCGAAAGGCTGTACAAAGATTTGAAGGAAACACTGTCCTAAGAGAAATTGATTGCTGCTAAAGAGGATATGCCGAGACAAATCCTCGACACGACTTCGTTATGTGATGCGTACGATCAACCCACACGCCACCGCCACAGGCTAGTAACTCGGGAACACCTTACAGTAGGTCTTTATCACGTATGGATGGCCAACATAAAACAAGACCTCGCCGTCTCATGGCAAAAACCCTCCTCAAGTTGAATGTTCATCAGGTGGATGACCGGACCACGTCGCGATGGATTGTTACAATTTCACATCTTGCGGTACTTGTCAATATCCGGGCACACCGAAAGAAATTGCTACATGAACCTTGGTGTAGCTACCACAAAATACATAGGACACAAAACCATAGATTGTCGCGCGCGGCCGAGCTAACAATCTTCGAGCTCAAAATTTTCGTGCAGGACCTCCTTCGTAGGTAAAACACAAGGAAGGAACACTACTCTTCAAATAAGTCCAAAAAGAACCGACAACTGGACTTAGAGCATGTAGACAGATAAACAAAACTGATAATCCCTATAAACAAGCACACTGCGGACCCTTGATTGAGGCAAAGTTTTCCCACACGCCCCCACCTCAGGATTTTCCTAGACACAGGATCTGTGAACATAATAAGTCTTGACGTCCTTAAATAAAGTATGAACCAGGTGTCAAGTTGTATTGAGCAGTGCCATACACACTGCAAGGCGTGACAGCGAAAAATTACGGTAACAGTTGGAAAACTCAGTCACTGTTACATTAGGAGATTATTTTGATTTCACTATAACCGCGATGTGGTAGACAAACCATTTTCCCTGGAGATTTGTTAATAGGATTTGCTACATGCGGGAGCAAGAGATCACAGTATCTCCACCAGACCGTGTGTTCACTGTTCAGACAAATTCCTCCCATTTTTGAATCCAGACCCTTTATAGGCCGGCTAACTACAAATACAGAGTTGATGCTATTAAAACACCCCGATAGCTGGCAGAGCGATCAAAGGCTACTGATGAAGCCAAGAGAGGAAAAATTACTTCTCAGTCCCTGAATCCTCCTACATCCTGCCCGGAAACAGATGAGTTTGAGTCCGCACCAAGACAGCGAAAAGCTTAATACCAGGCAGAAAAGGTAGCACAGTTATTAACTGCACTGAGACAGCTCAAAGGAACAAGTACAGACATATGAAGCATGATAAATTTTATTTCAGGACATGTGATAAGTATACGCTTATTGCATACCATGTAAATTAACAGGTGACACTGAGTTAACACGGTTAAAGCAGATACGAAGTATTTACATGCCAGAATCCTCAGAGTAAAAAAACGCAACTTGAATTCGCTGTTATAATCAAGAATGGGAATTAGAAGTTTAGTAATGAGTACACTGAATAAGGAACTCACTTTGAAACCAGAAACCAGATAGGATCTTCCAAGTCTGTAAACACCCAATTAAAATAGTAATGAAACCCAGAACTCAGATAATGCTACTGTAACCCATTCGTCTGCTCGTCCATAAAGATGTAGAGGTTGGGAGAGATCTCCTCAACCACCTTAAACCTACCACCGACCTGATTTAGAGAAAGAAACAAAAAAACGTAACTCTGTCCTGTTTAACGAGCACGAGCACGCAATAGCCTTACCAGGGGCCGCTTTGGAAAGACTGACGTGTTGAACATCAATAATAAAATCAGGTACAACAGCCGATTTATATACCGCATATAGATTGCCGCTTCAAAGCTCGCCACGTAATCCATTGATCAGTTGAAATGCTCACACAAGTGTGATTGAACTTAGTGATAGTGAGTGAACTTTCCTCTTCTCCTAGTAACAACGTCAGCCGTGCAGTACGCCCAGTCATCGACTACAGGTAGTTAAACAACGCACTATCCCATCGTCCTACATTAACCAGTAATCTCTGACATCTTCGCAGTCTAGGAACAGAAATAAACTATTCAGTCACATAGACATAAGTCAGCCTCGCCAATAGAAAATGCAAGAGGATCTAAAGACATGACAGCTTTTTCACACCGACTGACCGACGATTTAAACGCATGCCTTTTTGGATTATCCCACATTCCATTAACGTACATGAGACTGATGAACACAGTATTACAATGGCTTATAGAAACACAGCAGTTATTCCCGAGACGACATACCATAGTATCGCAGACGGCAGAGGAACATTTATAAACTAGACTGGTTTCTCTAGGCTAGCTCAGCCGGATTGAAGTGAAAATAGAGAATGTACTTTCTCTCAAGACAGTTATTTACCTGGACACCAAATAGATTAAAACATGGATTAATAACAGTACAGTCCAAACTCGACGGCCGTAATAAATTTCCCAGTGCAACCACAGTTGAGAAAGTAATATTCCTTGGTCTAACATGTTACTATAGTAATCTTTATAAAGGGATACGCCGAATATAGCACACCCCTAAACACACTATTGAAAAAGACTTCAACTTTTACTTGGGACACAGCTCAGAGCAGGCATTTGAAACGCTCAAATCGAAACTAACCAGATTCACCAGTACTATTCTCTTCCAGGATTACCACGAGGAATTTATCATATGCACACCTACGCCTCATATATAGGGCTGGAGGAATATTAATGCGAAATACAGGGAACGTTCCAACGATAGCTTATGCTTCTAGACTATGCACAATCGCAGAAAAGAATTACAGCATCACAGAACGTGAGACTTTAAGCAGTAATATACTGTCTAAAATTTTTTAGAGACAATAAAAAAAAAAAACACTGTAGTTCCAAGATGTTTAAGAGTGTGGACTGATCACACAGCATACAGAACCTTTTTCAAGCATAAAACCTCAGAGGCAGACTCACCAATGGTTCCACGACGTTACCGAATTACGAAGTCAGTTTTAATACATACGCATACAGAAAAACGTAGCCGCAGACGCATCTCAAGGAACATTATCCCGTAGAACAGAGGTAATGACTCAAGATGGCAGTATTGAAGAATTAATTATCCACTAGATACAGACCTAGTCAGCGCAGAACTGGAAAAGGATGACCATGTGGAGCACCGTAGTAACTTACCTACCACGCCACAGGTAGTCAGAACCACAACTACCCGCTGAAATACAATATGAACGATTTCGAAATATGTAATGAATTTTTATCAGCAACGCAGAATAGTATGCAAAAGACGTAACACGAGGTATAGTTAACAATTATTTAATCCCTCAGAACTAGTCCCAGAAGTATTAAAGATGATCATAACAGTGCCCACATCGGCACCCCGGAAAAAGATAAACTCACAAGGAAGCACACTAAAGTACTTCTGGCCAGGCATGAGAAAGACATATATTTCCATATACGATAACTGCACGATTTGCGCCGAAGTGAATGGTAACACCGTTCCCCAGCCCCAATGCTAACGTACCCTTACCCCAGGAAACCAGGGAAAGAGTTCACATCGATAACACTCGAGCTTCCAATGTCAGAAATGGATACAATACGTGCTAGTCGCCATCGATTATTTTTCCCGTATTGCATCATAACCACCCATGAATCACAAAAGGCTTCTACGGTCGCATTAATAATATTCGACACATAGTTTGCAATTTCACGACCCAAAGGGTAATTGTGTCAGACAAGCGTACAGAGTTCCACCTAGATATCTAGAAGGAATATGTAAATTATTTAACATCAGAAAATAATGTACAAGCCCTATAGACCCTCAGTCTGTAGGAGTGGTAGAACAGTACTGAGTAGTCTCGCAAAGTAATAAACATGTTTGAGGATTATAATTTATCCGTACAGCATGGCATGGATACGTGGATCCACATGTCAAATGTGCACTGAACTCCCGATAACCTCGCCACCGGAGAAACGTCACAGTACATTTGTTTGGGGAAGATAAAGTTCCTCCCATATGAACTCTTAGATGCGAACCCAATCCCTGTTGTATAATCCCAGGAAATGATTACGTGGCTCAATAGATTACACAAATTTCAAGTCATTTCACCAGAGAGAGAAGCCACATGAAAGATACTCAGAGGAAATGCAAAACATCAACATAAACGGCACGACGATGTAAAGTTTACGAACATGGAGATTTAGTAATGGCAACAACTCTATTTACCTATCGCCCACAGTAATAGTTATCACCCAATTTTAAAGGTCCCTCTATAAATAATTTCAAGTGCAGGAGGAAACCAGTTCAAGATTCAACCTAGACCGGAGAGGAAATAATCAAACATGCAGATCACCTTAAGAAAACAATATGACTAGAGAGACACAGATAGACACAACACATAACGACGTAGAAAGGTCACCTGAAAATTCATAGAAGAAACAAACATAAGTACACAAAATAGTTAATGTAGACATGTTAAATGACACAAATGAAACACATGAGTCAGAAAGAAATTGCGCAGCTATTGCAAGGAAGTTAGTGTAAAAGGATTCCAAACCAAGTTATGTTAGTTTTGTAACGAACAGAAATTCCCTTACAAGACGAATTTGAGTATATGTAAATTAATTGGTTATTGGAACTAGGTGTATTTGTACTCCTTTTACAGAAAACCTAGGTTGTTTGACAATGAATTTTGTAGGATGCCGGTAAACCGGCATGGTCAACCCTGTGAGCCCAGAGTCTTAGTTAGTGAAGGTAGAAATTTGAATTGTGTAACCAATCTGTGTGAATCCCCTTGGAAATAGAAAAAATGATCTACATTGAGACACCCTGCAGAAATCAAGGACTAATACTGGTGGAAAAAGAATAGCTTAAAGCAAATTGGTAAAATCCTGTTAATTGTACTACTAAGTATCATTACGTATTGGATTCCTAGAAATGTTTTCTTTATGTACCAGAGCCGCTACACATCAAGTGCATCATCACACAACATGCTCTTCAATGACCCCGAACCCTGTCCCCATAGGTTTTGTACTAGCCAACGTAACATAATTAATTACTTAGATGGTATAATATGATGAACTATAACTGCATTTTAGATTTCAGTCAGGATTATGAATTAAGATAGAAATATTTCATCATGTATTCCTAGCAATTAGTGAAAACATAAGTCTTGTCCGGGACGCAAGCGGTAGCCTGCCGAGCCCTGTAATAGGATGTTTTATCTGGATAAGGGATAGAAATAAGTTAGCTAGATTGATTTATTAGCGAGAGAGAGAGCCGAGAAATGTACGCCATCATTCTGTAAACCGTAAGTTCTTCCTGCTTGTCATAACAAAGATTTAAGGTCTAGATTACGAAAAGTGTAAAATTCAGCCTTTCCTTGCCTTCCATGATTGGCTGAAAAGAAGGGAGAACAGTGTAGGTCTTGTCTCTTATTGGGTAACTCCAAAACGTGACGTGACGTGAATTCGATGTTTCATAGGTTAGTTTGGGAAAAGACTCTCACTTTTTGGGCAGATAACTTTTTGGTCCCACGAATACACACACGTGACTGAAGTGTGGCGAGCCAACCTCACGATTCAAGACCGTGAGACGGTGACACGAGAGACAGAGTGAACAACGACAGAGACAGAGTGAGAGAACATTGAACATTCTACACGCGATTGAAACACAGAGTGAAGTGAGAGTCCCCTGATACTTACTACAAGTGAATGAAAGTACTTTGTTATCCTTTATTAAAACCAAGAAAGATAACCAACTGATTATTCCAACCCATGCATGACCAACGTGCATGGCAATCGGTGCTTAGCAAGAACGCAGCACTAACAGTGGCGACAGAGGTGCCACTAACAATTGATTTTCAACTTCATATGTTAAATTGATGTTTAAGTGTTTTGAATTGAGATAATTTAAGAAAAGAAGAATGTGTTTGCATTTTAAAAAGCAAAAAAGTGTCATCAACATACCGTTTATTGTAAACAGGTTTAAAGGAGGCAGGACAGTTAGACATACAGGTTCGTTCGTGAAAACATAAGAATGCATTAGCAAAGGATGGACCTAAACAGTATCCCATGGATAGCTGCTCCGTCAGTTTGGACATATAGTTTATCATTGAATAAGAATGGGCAATCTTTAGGAGCTAGATTTAATAAATCACAGAATAGTTTTTTGTGTAGTTTTAAAATGTAATATTGCCAAATACATTATTAGGGATAAGTGATTAGGATTAGTGACTATTAATATTATCACGAATAATTTCTTTGGCAATGATATCTCATTTTTAAACTACACAAAAAAACTATTCTCTGATTTATTAAATCTAGCATGATCCGTGGATTATTGCATGCTGTCCTGACTGCCGTGTGGCAACCAGGTACCATTCCTCTTAATTGGAAAAGGGGAGTGGTAGTCCATATCTGGAAAGGGAAAGGGGACCGTCAGGACTGCAACAATTACCACGGTATTACATTGCTCCGCGTGCCAGGCAAGATGCTCGCCCATATATTGCTGACACGGATCCGCAGCCATCTGGTGAAGCATCAGAGACCTCAGCAGTCTGTGTTCACGCCTGGTAAGTCAACAACGGACTGTATCCAAGCGCTTCGTATCCTGGTGGAACGCCGACGTGAGTTTCGACAGGGGATGCTTGCAGCCTATGTTGATCTCAAGAAGGCGTTTGACTAAGTGCATCGTGAGTCACTCTGGCATCTTCTGCGACTTCGTGGGATTCATGCAAGGACTATTGGTTTGAAGACTGGTCTGTACTCTGGGAATGAGTGCTGTGAAGTGTGGGGGAGGTGTATCCAGATTCTTTCCTGTGAATATAGGAGTAAGGCAAGGTTTCGTCCTTGCCCCATCACTTATCAACACTTGTATGGACTGGGTATTGGGCAAATTTGTAGATCAGAGTGATTGTAGAGCATTCCTCGGCATCACCAAGATCACTGATCTTGTTTTTGCCGATGATGCAGTAATCTTTGCTGAGTCGCTGGAGGTACTGGTGATGGCTCTTGATGCGCTGCACGAAGAGGCATAGCCTCTGGGACTTGAGGTCTCCTGGCTCAAGACCAATGTCCAGGTGTTTGGAGGCTTACAATATGAACCAGTACAGTCTGTTCATGCGTGAGGCGAGGACATTGAAATCTTGGAAAGTTTTATTTACCTTGGTAGCGCAGTCCATAATGACGGTGGGTCGCGTCAAGAATATTACGGCGGATTGGCATAGCCCACGGTGTTATGGACTCGCTCAGCGGGAGTATTTGGCGTGGTCGGTACCTGTGCAGGAGGACAAAGATCCTGATCTTCAATTCGCTTGCGATCCCTGTCTTAGTGTATGGTTATGAGACATAGACACTATACTCTCTCTCATATAAAAATATATATAAGCCCCTCCTTCTGGTGGAGACATTTCTTCCCATAGACGAGCGTTATGGGATTTCTGGTAGTAAGGGGCGGGGTGAGAGTTCCTCGGCAAATTCGGGTTTCGCATATTTACACCCTTATCCCTCTACTCGACCTGAGTTCCGCGAGGGTATGGTCAAGGTTAGATAGTCCCATCGGATATAAGAAAACCTCTCTCTCTCTCTCTCTCTCTCTCTCTCTCTCTCTCTCTTCTTCTCTCTTCTCATCTCTCTCTCTCCTCTCTCTCTCTCTCTCTTCTCTCTCTCTCTCTCTCTCTCTCCTCTCTCTCTCTCTCTCTCTCCTCTCTCTCTCTCTCTCTCTCTCTCTCTCTCGTCTCCCTTCCTCCTCCTCGCTCTCTCTCTCTCTCTCTCTCTCTCTCTCTCTCTCTCTCTCTCTCTCTCTCTCTCTCTCTCTCTCTCTCTCTCTCTCTCTCTCTCTCTCTCTCTCTCTCTCTCTCTCTCTCTTGCCTTCATTCTTTATTTCTTTAATTTCATCTCTTCTTGCATCACAAAAAAATTTCATATTATATGTTCATATTCAAATTTCAATTCATAAGAGAGAGAGTGTGCAAATGTGGGTGTGCATGTGTGTGTGTGCGGTGTGTGTGTGCATGTGTGTGTGTGTGTGTGTGTGTGTGTGGGCGGGTGTGTAAATGTATGTGTGTGTGCATGTGTGTGTGCATCTGTGTGTGTGTGTGTGTGTGTGTGTACGTGCATGTGTGTCTACGTGCGTGTGTGTGTATGTGTGTGTGTGTATGTGTGTGTGTGTATGTGTGGTGTGTGTATGTGTGTGTGTGTGTATGTGTGTGTGTGCACGTGTGTGTGTGTGTGTGTGTCTGGCAGTCTGGCCACCATGCTTCTAACCACATCCGTTGGTTGTGCCTTTGGGTCCAGGAGTGAAAAAAAAAGTTGATCTCATGGGATTTCCAGTTTTCTCCGTCTAGCGTACGATAAAGGCGAATTTAGTTTGTACATCAGTGTTTTGTACGTCCTTTTACGGAAGATGGTCAGCCACTTAGCATTAATGATAGTTGCAGGCCCTACCGTCTACTGATTGTGGGAGGAGCTTATGTTATTTTTGGTATGACGAAGAGTATAAATAGCGACTTGAAGAGGCGAATCGATGCTTTCGGTAATAAGTGTTTTCGCAGAATCATGGGGTATCGCTGGAATGATTACTTGTCAAACTAGGGGGGTGGGGGGGGGGGGGGGGGGCTCAGTAGAGTGCATACCTCCGCCCGAATATTTGATTCACTATGTTAAAGGATAGGGAAAATCGGATTTTCAATTGGTTGCTAGGGCAACAGTTGCAATTCGGTTTCATCCAAAATTAAATCAATTCTTCCTTATACCAAATAGACTTGGTATACCAAGTTTGGTCCAAATCTATCCGTAAATTTTTGAGAAATCCTGTACACTAACAAACAAACAAACAAACAAACAAACAAACAAACAGACAGATCGGGTTGTTGTTGTAGATTGTCACCTGTGTTTACAGGTGACATGGGCCTTTCGCCTGATGGCGGCCCATAGGTGTAAGTCGAGGGACAATGCCCATAGGTGAAAGTCGAGGGACAATGGGAGGAGGCGCAGCACTTATGGGCTGCGCGGCGGGGAAGGAGGTGGGAAGAGGAACCGTGGGGGGGCATGCCTGGCCCGCTGCCACGGGGGTTGGCGTGTTATCCCACCAGCAGCTCCTTGCGCGGCGACTGCTGGCTTCCTCTGGACAGATCGGGGTGAAAACATAACCTCCCTCCAACTTCGTTGGTGGAGGTAATAAGCGATTGCACCGTGAGAATGAATCGAAACCTATTATCTGCATAGTCTGTCAGCGCCAACTTCGGCTATATGGGCATGTGGCACGCTACCCTGAAAACGATCCTTCCCATTGGGTTGTTTCTGTAAGAGACAATCCGGCGTGGAGGTGGCCTATGGTGCAACCAGAATGCTCGTGGCTGGGGCAAGTTGATGTTTCCTGTCGAAAGTTGCTTGGTATGGGAAGGGAGCCTGCATGGAGACTCGCACGTGGTGACCCCCGGGAGTGGTGTCGTAGGGTGGGCGAAGCGACGCACACCCCGGAGTATGCCCCCAATGATTGATTGAAGTAGCAGTTGTGGCGGCAAGGCCTCAAACAAACAAACTATTTCAAACACCGCAACAGCTGTTTCAAGAAGACGTGAGGTGACGGCGGGGATCAACGAATTTACACAGGACTTGCACACGAAAGAATAATTGCGACCGAATCCTGGATCGGGACACAAAAGCTCCCGTTGCAAAAGCTGTTACCTGGCAAATCCCTCCACCCCCGCCCTTCTCTTTTACGTCAATACAGAATTTAAAGATTGAATGTCGCTTTGGAAAATTGGTAATGGATGCTGAAATTACGGACATTTCGAAAAATTTGAAAATTCCCCCCGGACGCTGATTTTGACACCTAAATTCCGGACATGTCCGGCAAAATCCGGACAGGCAATCAGTGAATGATGAAATAACGGGAAGGAAGACAAATCGGCAAACACAAGAAGTGGGAATAGAAGAGGTCAGAACAAGCTATTACAGGAAAAACAAGTGCACACGATGTAGAAGGGATCATCTATCAATCAAATCCCCGTTTCAACAAGCGGAATGTTATATATGTCATATAAATGAACACCTAAGAAATATGTGCCGTACCAAGTCAAAGATGGTACATCGTACGCAATTATTCAGTCAGTCGTTGTCTGGTGTGTAGTCAGTCGTTGTCTGGTGTGTAGTCATTCGTTGTCTGGTATGTAAAGTGTACAGTCAGTCGTTGTCTGTGTGGTAGTCAGTCGTTGTCTGTATGTAAGTGACAGTCCGTCGTTGTCTGGTGTGTAGTCATTCGTTGTCTGGTATGTAAAGTGTACAGTCAGTCGTTGTCTGGTGTGTAGTCAGTCGTTGTCTGGTATGTAAAGTGTACAGTCAGTCGTTGTCTGGTGTGTAGTCAGTCGTTGTCTGGTGTGTAGTTATTCGTTGTCTGGTATGTAAAGTGTACAGTCAGTCGTTGTCTGGTGTGTAGTCAGTCGTTGTCTGGTGTGTAGTTATTCGTTGTCTGGTATGTAAAGTGTACAGTCAGTCGTTGTCTGGTGTGTAGTCAAGACGTACTCAGATCAGCTCCGTGTGTGTGGCGAGTCAGGTCAAAGAGGATTAAAATGGCAGGTGCGGAGGAGATTAGCGTCGGCAGGGCTAGTGGTGACGACGGTGTCGTCACCACTCGTTCTTACACACACATTCTGTATCAGAATATAAGTTATACAATTAATGTTACACATTTTCTACAATTTTAGTACCTTATTATTCGTTTTTATTATCATTGTCCTTATATCATCGTCATAATAAATATTCAAATGACTCATCCATCATTAATCGACTATTGTATTGTTTTATTAATATTAGTAGTAGTAATATCATCATTATTATTATCACATTATTATTATTTTCATTATTTTTATTATTAAGTTTATCGATATTATCATCATCATTGGTACAATATATTGGTTTGTATATTATATTAATTATCGTTTTCATTATTAATATTAGTATCATTAGCATTATTATTATCTTATACGTTATTGTTGTTTTTATCATTATCATCATTACTATCACTATTATTATAGTTACCAACATTATTATTATTATTTTAACTGTTATTATTATCATTATTACGGACATTATTTAATTTGTTATTATCATCTCTATTATTATTATCATTGTTTTTATCATCATCATTAATGTCATTATTACTGCTATTTATATTAATGAAATTTTCATCATCATCATCATTATCATCATTTTCATGTGTGGGTGTGTGTGGTGTGTGTTGTGTGTGTGTGTGTGTGGTGTGTGTGTGTGTGTGTGTGCGAGAAAAAGGGAGCGAGATCATGATCACCACCGAGATTAACGTATGAAAGAAAATCACCCGAGCAATACCAAACAATAATTTGTGGGTTGACTGAAGCAGAACATGACAATAAAAGTAGAGATATGTTCATATAACTTTTTTTAATAGCAAAAGCAGATAATGTATTTTGGTTATTGTTTAGATACGGGAATGTATGTACGCTGAATAATATATAAACAATATATTATATACTTACATGTTTGAGTTCATTGACTTTAGTAAAACTAAATGAATAAATTGACAAACTATTATGGTTGAGGGAGGTGCGGTGTTGTGTATTAGGGATCAAGGTATAACGGGTTAATAAAGGATTCGAAGCACCAGTTCAGAAGTGTTGAGTAGGGAGTACAGAGCGGGGTAAATCAGTCTAGCTGCTGCCCTGGTATAACACACAATAAACTAAGAATATACCCACGCTGGTTTCACTCGAGTTCCCCATCCCATGAGAGCACTATAATCTATATAAAAAAGATTTTTTTTCCTACGTTTATCAATAGTGATGTTCCACAGGGGTCTGTCCTATCACTCACTTTCTTTTTGTCATATACTTAATCTTCAAAGTCTTATCAATATCTTATCCACTCCTTCGCTAATGATTCTACCCTTTATTTTTCAATTTCGTTCACTAGACGTCCAACTCTACATGAATTAATTAAGTGATTCACGGAGGGATGCCACAATGCCGAACTTCGGATTTTTTTTTTTTTTTCCGAATAGTGCAAAGCAATCTAGCTTTGTTCAATGCCTCAAAAACCTAATTTCATCACCTTCATACTTGACATATCCTTCCACACAACTATCCCCTCTTCTCCAATGACACTCAATTGTCTCCTTCTTCTACAATGAACATTCTTAGGCTATCCTTTACTATAATTATTTACTGTAAATTTCAGGTCTTCTCTTGCTAAATGAGTTTCTATGACGTTAGATATCCTGTGGCATTTGCGTCCATTTTATCTCCCTTCCAGATACATACTCTGTACAGGGGCCTTATCTGCCCTTGTATGGAGAATGTCTCATGTTTTTTGGGGCAGGGGATCCACTCACATAGGCCTCCTAAACAGGGTGGAGTCATAATCTTTTCGTCTCATCAACTCCCCTCCTCTTATTAACTGTCTTCAATCTGCAAATCACCGCCTCAATGTTACTTCTCTTTCTATCTTATAGCGTTATTTTCATGTTCACTGATCTTCTGAACTTGCTAACTGTATGGTTTCCCCCTTTCTGCGGCTTCGCTGCACAATACTTTTTTCTTGTTTTCGCCCCTATTTGATCCATATTACTAATTACTGCAAGAGTTAACTAGTATGGTGGAAAGACGGTGGACGAGTGGTTTGCGTCTGGAAGGGGTGAGCTTGAGGTCGCGATTTCAAGTTTCGCCAGGGACTACTCTTTCAGCCATCGTTATTGCAGTATGCTTATAACCGGGAAGTGGTGACGTCAACGTTCCGAGTTCAAGTCCCGCCAAGAGCAACTGTTTTTTCCATCGTCGAGTGAACGAAGTTACATAGTGCTCATCAACCTCAACTTCGACTGCGAGTGTGGCGGAGGCACCAGAGGGAAGCATGAACCTTATCAAATCATAACAGGTGTCACAACAAAAATGCAGTCTGCACTACCACGGGCGAGGGTAAACCATTATAGATCTCCAGTAAGAACATTTGGGGCCCACTACCTGTGCCCTAATGGAAGATAAAATGCCTAAAAGGCTCCATAGGCGCATACGTAAAAAGAAAAAGAAAAACTATATATAATTATTAATAATAATAATAAAAAATTTGCTTTTTAATGCTTTTTTAATGAAAAACTCACTCTCTTCTTATTTTAACTTTTTCACCTTCCTACGTTTTTTTTTTAGAAATTGTAAG
>JACEEZ010001880.1:33664-38664 GCA_016584305.1 Chionoecetes opilio
TCCCTTTCACTGGTAAACTCTGGAACTCTCTTCCTTTTTCAATTTTTCCACTTTCCTATGACTTAAATCTTTTAAAAGAAGAGTAACAAGACACCTCCCAAAACTAAATTGGCCTACCCCTCTGCTTTTATTTTCTTTTCCTACTATCTACTTTATAGGGACTGGCAACTAAGCGGCACTTATGTTACCCATTTTTGTTGTGCCCTTGGCCAGTTCCTTGTGATGTAAAAAAAAAAAAAAAAAAAAGGATTTGGAAATGGTGACGAAGACTTGTGACAATTGTGTAGAAAAACGACACTTGCCTCTATTAACAACTATATACATGTGGGAAAGAAAAAGGGTTCCTTGGCAGAGACTTCACGCGAGTTTTAAGGGACCCGTAGACGGAAGGATGTTACTCATTGTGGAGATAGTTATTTGAAGGGGAATTAAAAGTTGCACCCATGAAAATCACCATTGCTGCTCAAACCATTGTCGAGCTGAAATAAAATGCAAGTTACGGCATTCCACTTTAACAATGCACTGATAACGGGCCCAATTTCACAGTGGAGGAGATGGAGTCGTCTGTAAGCAGACAGGGGATCATACACATTAGTAGCACCATACCATCCCGCTAGCAACGGACTTGCAGAGAGATGTGTACAAACGATCAACAATGGTATCAAAACACTAGCAACAAATGGGGCATCATTGGAGGAAAAAGTATCTACAATTTTACTAGAGTGCAGCTCAACACCGCACACTACAACATGACAAAGTCCAGCCGAAGTACTGATGGGTCGGGCCTTACGAACACGCTTGGATCTCCTCCGATCAGATAAATATAACAGGATAATCCAGAAGCAGGGACGACAGATAACTCTGGCAGCGATACGATCATTCAAGGTTGGCGAAGATGTGTGGGTACTCAGCTATTCTGGGCCCAAATGATTCAGCAAATGTTTTGCAGCACACACTGGCCCGGTGTCGTATGAAGAGGACTACGTGGGTGACGTGTTGTGGTCCCGCCAGCCGACTAGATTTTGCAAATGGGCAAAGGAAGTCTCATAACACAACAGGAGGGAAGTAAGGAAAGGCAGGAGGAAGGAAGAGAACCAATAGTGATCACCCAGGATGATGGGACAGAAAGCCATGAACAGCAAAATCCGTTAATGACTGCAGTGACGCCATAACATCAACAGCAGCAGCAGCAGGAAAAGGTAAAGGTGACACCACCGGCAAGTCCACCGTTGAGGAGATCGACGTATGAAAGAAAGTCACCCGAGCAATACCAAACAATAATTTGTGGGTTGACTGAAGCAGAACATGACATAAATGTAGAGATATGATCGATATAACTTCTTTTTTTATAGTAAAAGAAGATAACTGTATTTTGGTTATTGTGTTTAGATACGGGAATGTATGTACGCTGAATAATATATAAACAATATATTATATACTTACATGTTTGAGTTGATTGACTTTAGTAAAGCTAACTGAATAAATTGACAAACTATTATGGTTGACGGAGGTGCGTGTTTGTTTTTTGGGGGATCAAGTAAAAAGGGTTAACAAGGATTCGAAAGCCCCATTTCAGAAGGTGAGTGGGGAGTACAGAGCGGGGAAAAATCAGTCTCCCTGTGCCCGGGGTATAACACACAAAAAAACCCAAGAATTACCCACGTGGTTTCACTCGAGTTCCCCACCCCATGAGAGCACTAAATCTATAAAAAAAAGTTTTTTTTTTCCTACTTTTATAATAGTGAGGGTTCCACGGGGGTCTGTCCTACCCACTCCCTTGCTTTCTGTCATATACTTAATCTTCAAAGGTTTAAACAATTTTTTACCACTCCTTCGCTAATGATTCTACCCTTTTTTTTTTCAATTTCTTTCACTAGACGTCCAACTCTAATGAATTAAGTGATTCACGGAGGGATGCCAAAATGCCGAACTTCGTTTTAAATCTTTTTTTTTCCAAATTTGGGGTAAAGCAGCCCTTTGGGCTTGTTCAATCCCAAAAAAAAACCCAAATTTTTCATCACCTTTAAAATTTGGGACAATCCTTCCAGACAAACTACCCCCTCTTCCCCAATGACACTAAATTTGTCCCCTTCTTCTACAATAAACCCATTCTTAGGCTACCCTTTTACTATAATATTTCGGGAAATTTTCAGGTCTTTTTATTGCTAAAGAGCTTCATGCCGTTAAAATCCTATGGCTTTTTTTTTTCCTTTTTTTTTTCCAAATTTTAAACTCCCCCAAATGTATACTAGGGACAGGGGCCTTATCTCCCCTTATATGGAGAAGGTCTCATGTTTTTTGGGGGAGGTACCCAAACCCCACATAGGCCTCCAAAACAGGGGGGAGTCATAATTTTTTTCCCTCCCCCATCAACTCCCCCCTTTTTTAAAAAACTGTCTTCAATCTGCAAACCCACCGCCACTATGTTACTTCTTTTTCTATTTATAGCGTTATTTTCAGTTAAATTAATCTTCTGAACTTGTAACGTATTTTTTCCCCCTTTTCTGGGGCTTCGCTCCCACAAAAACTTTTTTTCTTTTTTTCCCCCCTTTTTGACCCATCTTAAAATTTACTCAGGTTTTAAAAAGTAGGTGGAAAGACAGTGGACGAGGGGTTTTGCGTCTGGAAGGTGAGCTTGAGGTCGCAATTCGAGTTCCCCCAGGGGAAACTTTTTTTCAGCCATCGTTATTGCAGTATGCCCTTTTTAATCTGGAAATGGTTTACGTCAAAGTTTGGAAATTCAAGCCCGTAAAGGGGCAAATTTTTTTTCACGTCGAGTGACCGAAGGGCACTTAAAATAGTGCCCAAACAACCCAAATTTTGACTGCGAGTGTGGCGGAGGGCACCAGGGGGGGAAACATAACCTTAAATCAAAACAGGGTCACTAAAAAAAAGCAGTTGCCTACCCCCCGAGGGGGAAAAAAATTATAGAAACTCCCGTAAGAAATTTTGGGGCCCCCTACCTGTGCCCTAAGGAAGATAAAAGGGCCCAAAAAAGGGGCCATAGGCGCATACGTAAAAAGAAAAAGGGAAAAAAAATATTATAATAATAATTTAAAGATAATAAAATCTTTCTTCTTTAAAGCTTTTTAGTGATAAAAATGTGGAAATCTCTTCTTTCTTTTCCCCCCTTCCTACGGTTTTTTTTGAGAGGGTGTCAAGGGAAACCCCCCGGAAAATATATTTACCCACCATAATAAATATAATTTCCAAAATAATCCCTTTTACATGAACTTCAGTTTTATATATTATATATATATATAAAATTTTATATTATTTTATATTTTTTATTTTTTTAAAATATTTTACGGGCAGGAGATTTTCCCCCTAAAGGGCAGATTCGTTAAAAAAAAGCGTTAAAAAGTATTCGTTAGAAGAGCTCTCACACACTTTGTACGGGGAACCGTGCACAAAGAAATCGAGCGATCTACTCAAGTCCTCATCAACAACAGCTTCAGTGAGAGAGACATCAACCGCCAGACCAAAAAGTATGGAGAGCTGGTGCAATCCTAACGCCAAAGAAAAGAGCCAAGACACTACTACTGGCTTTCTTCTCCACCGCTTACCAGGAAGAAGAAAGAATAATATCACAAATCGTCAACCGTAATGTGAAACCTACAGACCCAGAGAGAAGAATATAAAAAACACCAAACATTTACCAAGAACAAGAAAATCAGGCAATCCGTCACCGAAACAAGCCACCAAGGCAGACGAAAGAACCCCAACCCATTATTCCGAGTCGTATATAGAATCACGGCATCAACACGAGGAACTTTTTGAAGAATCATCCGACATGGCCCAGTGACGACAAGAACCCTGTCTAAACGTTTCACCTCCAAACTTAACGTCCGAGCCTCAAAAAGTCACCTACTAGAAAAAACGGGTCAACCATCCGCAAGAACATAGAAGGAGGACAGATATGGTCGACATGTGCGGCCGAAGGCGACTTCTTTTAGAACGCACGTCATAAATCATCTCACCTCCACAAGCTTAACCGTCAAGCATATGACCCGAAATTCCCAACCAGCAAAAAAACCAAGTATAATGACACGAATCCCTCAGAGACAACAAGCAAATGATCGGAGAAAGTATCAGCGCGACTACTCACAACGTGGCGTAAGACTTCTTTTATACTTAGCTAATAAAATATGATATTTATCATATAGAAAAAACATCTATAACCTGCTAATTAAGGGGTTTTTGACCCGAATTCATCATGAAGAAAAGTGACCAAGCTACGGCGGGAGTTTAAAATTGTCCAAGGCATGAATAAGACCTTTTGCTGGGAAAATTTTTTGAATTTCCTAGTTGAGCTGACTATCTTCAGCTTTTAACGAGTGTATCGTCAACCTGAAATTTATATATATATATATATATATATATATATATATATATATATATTATATATATATATAATATATATTATATATATATATATATATATATATATATTCATTTATATATATGTTGGAATAAAAGGGGCTTCAACTGACTTTCGCTTACCTTCCTTACAATCATACCAATTAAACCGGTCCAGGATCCATTATGGAGCTTGGTGCCGAAGGTTCTCTCGGGTGATAATGCATATTTGGGTCTGAGGCAAAGAATGTTATGGTGAAGCATGTTGAGTATTTAATTTTGAAGTATTATAACATTGTTGTTGATGTAAATATTATTGCAAGGTAGAACAAAATACGTATACGTATGTGTGATGGGTATTGCATACATTTCAATGTTGGATTTCATACTGATGAAGATATAAACTAACGTGAAGTTCATTGCCCTGGCGAAATGTCTAACTATATTGTCTACGTATCCCGTAAACTGGAGGCGACGGCCACTAGGGCTGTTTATGTCTTCAACCCAGGATATTTTGTGATGAGGCAGCAACTCTATTGCCACTGTAAGGGTTGGGGCTGGGCTGAACCTGAAAAATAGAACGTTGACTGAGGCGCACCGTCTGTAATAATGTACAATATGATAATTTAGGAAACTATAAA